>CAUYQG010224825.1:0-22094 GCA_963574415.1 Tarsius wallacei | reverse complement strand
GCAACCATGTTGTCCATCAAAAGAGGACTGGATTTAAAAAATGTGGTACATATACACGATGGAATACTATGCAGCCATAAAAAAGAACAAAATCATGGATTTCACAGCAATTTGGATGGAACTAGAATCTATAATACTGAGTGACCTTTCACAGAAACAAAGATCGGAGTATCACATGTTCTCACTCATATAGTGAAACTTGAACATCCAACATAATACCATAAGAAAATGACTGACAGTGGTGGGAAATTATGGGGAGGGGAGGGGAGGGGTGATGGGATTAACAGTACTCAATATCTGTCTGGGGAAGGGGAGATACCTCTTATCACCAATGGTGTCTGAACGAAGCATATTTGTATACCTAATCTTTAACAGTACCCCACAATATGATAATAAAAAATACTGATTATTAAAAAAAAAAAGAACAGAATTATAGATATGGTGAATGTAAAGATGAAATGAAATCTGGCTTGATGATCACTGCACAGCAAATTTGGAGAAATGAACCTCCTGGCATTGAATTCTGCAGAGACACTGAAGGAGATGCAGGGTCAGCCTTTGGGTGTTATACCAGGTCTGGACACGGGACATGGTGGGGTCCGAAGAAAGCGTCTTCCTTTGGGGATGCTGACTCTTATCCTTAAAGCCTGATTGTCAGAATCTGACAAGTGAATCAAGCTATCATAGAAAACATACACACGTGTACTGCACAAAAGACACAGACATGTGCACACATACATGCGTGAGAGACACGTGCACAAGATGCACATTCATCCATGCATGCACAGACACATGCATACAGACACTCATGCATACAGACAAGCATTCATACATAGACACAAGCATGAATACTGTACAATTCCCTTTGGTTTTCCACTGTTTAAAATAATCTCATAATATTTTAACTCATTTTAAATTCATTCAAGAACCAGTAATTCTCTGTGGAAGATATCTGATATCCTGAGTTCAGAGGTACCCACAATGATGTTCTGGAGAACAGAAATCAGGATGCTTCCCTCCTGCTACATACCAGCTCTGAGACTTCAGAAAGGGACAGGAGATCACAGATAGTGTGCGTTCAGAGGAATCCAGAAAGTTCAATTAGTGATATTTCTCAACCTGCACATCTTACCTGACCCAGGCCATCTTTGCTTGGGCTGCAGTGATATCCTTTGGACTTGGCCCCTTATATTCAAGTGTCCACAAAGCAACAAGAGTAGTCCTTCTACAAAACCTAAATCAGATATTATGTCTTGATTAAAGTTTTTAATGGCTTCCCACTGAACTTAGGTTACGGTCCAAATTTTTCACCCCAATTTACAAAGCCCTGTGATCTGGTCCCATCTTTGTCCCAACTTCCTCTGGTTCCACTTCCCTAGTTTCCAGTCACATTAATCATCATTGCCCCCCCGCCCCAAGTACTTAAAAAGCAAAAGCAGAATCCCACAAAGTGTGAAGATTTGGTTTTTCAAAAAGTTAAACAAAGTTGACAAGCCTTGCCGGGCTCGGTGGCTCAGCCTGTAATCCCGTGCCTTGGGAGGCTGAGGTGAGTGAATTGCCTGAGCCCACGAGTTCGAGACAAGCCTGGGCAACTTGGTGAGACCTCATCTCTACAATAAATCAAAAAATCAGCAGGGCGTGGTAGCACGTGCCTGTAGTTCCAGCTACTCTGAAGGCTGAGGCGAAAGGATCTCCGGAGCCCAGCAGGTCGAGGTTGCGGTGGCTGGGAGTGGCCACTGCACTCAAGTCTGGGCGACAGAGTGAGACTCCAACTCAAAAAAAAAGAAAGTTGACAAGCCTTTAACTAGACTAACTAAGAAGAAAAAAGAGAAGACTCAAACAAATACAATAAACAATAGAAGAGGATAGATTACTGACATCTAATTTCATAGATATACAAAGGCTGTGAACAGTTATACACCAACAAATTGCACAGCCTAGAAGACATGGATAAAGTCCTAGACACAGACCACTTACCACAACTAGATTATGAAGAAATATAAAATCTGAGCGGACCAATAAGGAGTAAGAAAGTTGAATCAGTAATACAAATTGCTCATGAAATAAAAGCCCAGGACTTAATGGCTTCATTGCTGAACTCTACAGACATTTAAAGAAGAATTAACACGAATTCTTTGCAAACTCTTTCCAAAAATCGAAGCGGTAACATTTCCAAACTCATTTTATGAGACCAGAATTGCCCTGATACTAAAGCCAGACAAGACCACTACAAGGCACCTAGTAGTGGGATTGCTGAATCAAATGGTAGATCTACTTTTAGTTGTTTAAGAAATCTCCACACTGATTTCCATAGAGGTTGTACTACTTTACACTCCCACCAGCAGCGTATAAGTGTTCCCTTTTCTCCACATCTAGGCCAGCATCTATTGTTATTTTGATTTTTTTTAATAATGGCCACTTTGGTACAAGGTGGTATCTCATTGTGGTTTTAATTTTTACTTCCCTGACGATTCATGATGTTGAGCATTTTTTCATATGTATGTTGGCCATCTGTATATCTTCTTTTTAGAGATGTTTGTTGTTGTATAAAAAAGACACCTGCACCCACATGTTCATGGCAGCACAACTCACAGTTACAAAGATGTGGAATCAACCTAAGTGCCCATCAACAAATTAGTGAATAATGAAAATGTGGTATATATACAATTATGGAATGCTATTCAGCCATCAAATATAATGAAACAATGTATTTTGCAGCCACTTGGATAGAATTGGAGAACATCATCTCAAGTGAAACTAACTCAGAAACAGAAAAGAAACCCTGCATATTCTCATTTATAAGTGGGAGCTAAACCAAGGATATTCAAAGAAGTAGAGCACGGTATAATGGACAATGAAGATTCAGAAGGGGAGAGAGGAAGGGGCGGAAGGACAAAACAAATCACCCATCAGGTACAATGTGCACAGGTGGGGGTAGAGGGTACAGGTAAAGCCCAGTCTAAAAACGACTGGTATTCCCCAAAGGAACTGAAATTTTAAAAATGAGGGGGAAAAAGGAACATTGCAAGCAAAGAAAACACACTTCCCTGGATTCACCCACCCAGACTGCCCTTGCAATCATGAGCTGCCACACTGTCGGCGCCAGCTCTCCGTCCATATCCATCTGCGGTCTCAGAAGAACCACCACTTTAAAGTGGCTGCCATTCACCCCCTCCATTTTTCTCCACTTACCTTTCTTCCAACTTGCCAGGCCCTCACAAAAGTGGTTGTTCACAGGTTTGTCTTCCCTGAGCAGCTCCCTTGTCTAAACGGAAGCATCTGAGCCTGGGGACACTGTCCACGTTTCCACTGTCACATCTCCAGCACTCATGAGAGTACTTGACACACAGGAGGTGCTCGACCAACGTTAACTCAGTGAATAAGCAAATGGTGCACAGTGAGAAAGACAGAGCAGGCTGTTCCGTGGCTCATTCCAGTTCCTGATATTACATATCTCATGCTTTAGGGATGAGTTTATCCGAGCACCACTGAGGCACTCAGTGCACCATGTACAGACTGAAGTTCTGGTTCTGTGAGCAAAGGGATGAGGGTCAGGGTATGGAATGCTGTGTGTTGGCTGGTGTCCCAGAACTAGCACTTCCTGGGCCCTGTTACAGTCAGTTTCTGTTCTTGACTGCATTCACAGCTGCCTCTTTGGTGAAAGCCTCATTAAGTTCAGATCTTTTGAAACTGCTGCCTCCAGGCATCTTGCTTCTTAAAGTTGAATTCATCCTCTGAATAAGACGGTCATTACAAAAAGGGAAACTTTAGTGGCTTTCCAAGTCTTTCTTTAGAGATGACTTTGCAGGAAACAGATCCTGAAATGGAAGAGCTAGGCTTTGTTTATGGTTGCAGCTTGACCCTTATTGGGAGAGGAAGGTCCTTGAAATTGTAAAGGGCCTGTGGAAGGCTGTTCTTGCCCTGCAGCCCTGGACTGTGACAGAGACCATGTAACCATGCCTGTAGGGATTCACCCAGGTAGAGAAGATCTCAGAAGCTTGCCCCGCTCTGTATTCCAGAAATTCAGCCCCCTTTCCATGCGATATTCTGACCAAGATGAATCCTTGCTGATGTTTTTTTAGAACATCGTCATGACAATCACTTCTCTGAACTTGGTTTTCAATGCCATGTTCAATATTCTGAGTGAAGTACTCAAGGCATATTTTTTTTATCACTAAAATACTCAAGTTGAAGGCGAACACGTTAATTATAAAGTGCAAGTGGTTGAGTGCATTGGCTTGCTGGATCCCTGTGACAGCTTGTGGCTATTTTTTAAAAAAATAAATCTATAGTTTTATTAAGACATAAACTGACAGTGTGATATGAAGTTTCCATTTAAACAAAGTTTTCACAGAAACCTAACACATGCCTAAATGACTTTACAACGTAGCTCTAGATGCAGGTCTAGACAATACCAAGAACTGACAGGTCTCAGGACTCAAGACACAGAGCATTTGGGGTATCATTTAACTCTTAGAATTTTTCTTAAAAATGGTTTTGTGTGTGTGTGTGTATGTTTTAAAGTGAACCACTGTCCCAGTATGAAAGCTTGTGGCTATTAACTGGCTTTTCTTCACAAAGTCAACAAAAAATCCAGTAGAATGCTTAAAGCAAGTATAAGAAGATTTTGTTGTCTCCAGAAAAAAACAAGGAAATGCTGTATGACTCTGAAAAGCAAAGGGCAGAGTGTCTAGAGCATCCTGACAGCAGTCCACAGTGGAAAGCCGTAGTTTATTCCTAAAGCAAATTAATCTGACATAATTTGATGCTAATGTAACATAATCCTTGTGCAGGTATCATGAGCCCTTCAAAAACAGAGCCATTTTCCAGTGTTTCCCAATCACTGGCTTCTGCACTAACTAGTTCAGTTTTGTGATTTCATTTAATTCGCTCCACTGCTCTGAGGGGAAATATTTCTATTTTTCATATTAGTACAGCCAGAAATGACAGAGGTGACATAACAACCAATATTACAGAAATACAAAAGATATCAGAGACTACTATGAACAACTCTATGGCAACCAACTATAAAACTTATGAAAAAATGGATAAATTCCTGAACCTTTCCAAGACTGAACCAGGAAAAAATGAATACTCCGAATAGACCAATAATTAACAATAAAATTGAACAACAATAAAATTTTTTCAATCAAAAAAATCCTAGGGTCAAATGGATTTGCAGCCAAATTTTATCAGACATACAAAGAAGAGCTGGGACCAATCCTACTGATACTAGTCCAAAAATAGAGAATGGGGGACTCCTGTCTAACTTATTTTGCACAACCAGTATCACAGTGATATCAAAATCACATATCAGTATTATAGACAAATATTAATATTGGTCTGATGAACATAGATACAAAAATTCTTAATTTTTGCTAGCAAATTGAATTCAACAGCAAATTGAATTTTTACTAGCAAGTTGAATTTTAAAAAAACACACATAATCCATCACAATCAAGTGGGTTTTACTCCAAAAATGCAAAGAGGGTTCAATATCTGCAAATCAATAAATGTGACTTATCACTTAAACAAGTGTAAATCAAAAGCTATATGATCATTTCAATAGATGCAGAAAAGGCATTCAAATAAAATCCAACATCACTAAAAGTCCTCAACAAACTAGGTGTCAAAGGAACATATCTTAAAAGCCACATATAACAAACCCACAGCCAACATCATACTTAATGGGATAGTTTTAAACACTCTCCCTCGAATTAGAACAAGACCAGGATGTCCATTTTCACCACTTTTATTCAACAGCATACTGGAAATCCTAGCAAGATAAATCTGGCAAAAGAAATATATAAAAGGCATTCAAATCAGCAAGGAGTAAGTCAAGCTATTACTATTTACTGATTGTATGACTGCATGCCTAGAAATCTCCAAAGACTCCTCCAGGAGGCTTCTAGACCTGAAAAACAATTTCAATAAAGCCTCAGGTCATAAAATTAGTAGCATTTCTGTAACACAATAATGCTCAAGCTGAGAACCAAATCAAGATCTCAATCTCATTTGTAATAGACACACACACACACACACACACACACACACACACACACAACTTAGAAAATATACTTAACCAAGGAGATGAAAGATCTCTACAAGGAGAACTACTGATGAAAGAAATCGTAGACAACACAAATAGATGGAAGCACATCCATGCTTATGGTTAGAAAGAACAGATACTGTTAAAATGACCATACTACTCAAAGCAATCTACAGATTTACAATCCCTATCAAAATACCAACATCAAAGAAAACAACAGCCTGAAGAGCCAAAGCAACTCTATGTAAAAAAACAAATGCAAAAGCATCATGTTGCCTGGCTTCAAATTATTCTAGAAGATTATAGTAACTGAAACAGCATGGTACTGGTTCTAAAACAGACATATAGATCAATGGACCAGAATAGAGAATCCATAAATAAAGCCACACACCTACCAACAACTGATCTTTGACAAAGTCAGCAAAAATAAACAAAGGGGAAAGAATACCCTATTCAATAAATGGTGTTGGGAAAACTGGCTAGCCATATGCAGAAGAATGAAACTAGCTGTTTCTTACTGTGTAAAAAAATTAACTTAAGATGGATTAAAGACTAAACGTGAGTCCTAAACTATAAAAATCCTAGAATAAAATCTAGGAAACACTCTTCTAGAGATTTCCCTAAGCAAATAATTTATGACAACGCCCCCCCCAGTTGAGAATAAAACAAAAATAGACAAATGATAATTAAAGCTTCTGCGCAACAAAAGAAATAATCAATATGGTGAACAGAAAACCTATGGCATGGGAAAAACATTTACAAATTATGCCTCAGATAAAGGACTCCAGAATCTGCAAGGAACTCAAGTCAACATGAAAAATCAAATAACCACATCAAAAAGTGGGCAAAGGACATAAAGAGACATTTTGTAAAAGAAGACACAAGTGGCTAACAAACATGAAAAATACTCAGCATCACTAATCTTCAGAGAAATGTAAATTAAAACAACAATGAGATAGTACCTTAAACCAGTCAGAATGGCTATTATCAAAAAGTCAAAAAACAAAGGAACTGGCATGGTTGTGGAGAAAAGGGGAACACTCATTAACTGTTTGTGGAATTGTAAACTAGTTCAACTCCTATGGAAAACAGTATGGAGATTTCTCAAATAACTAAAACATGAATTACTATTTGACCCAGCAATCTTCCCAAAGGGGGAAAAAAAATCATTATATATGTACCACATTTTTTTTATCCAGTCCACTTTTGATGGGCAGCACAGTTGGTTCCATGTTTTTGCTATTGTAAATAGTGCTGTGATAAATATGCATATGCAGATATCTTTTTCGTAGTATGACTTGAGTTCCTCTGGCTATATTCCCAGAAGGGGGATTGCTGGGTCATATAAAAGGTCAATTTTTAGATCTTTTAGAAATTGCCACTCTGTTTTCCACAGAGGTTGTATTAATTTACACCCCCACCAAGAATGTAGAAGCATTTCCTTTTCTCCGTATCCTGTCCGGTATCTGTTGGTTTTTGAGATATTAATGATGGCTATCCTGACTGCAGTTAGGTGGTAGCTCAGTGTAGTTTTGATTTGCATTTCTTTGATGATTAGTGAAGCTGAGCATTTTTTCATATATCTGTTGGCTGTTCGTATGTCTTCTTTTGAGAAGTGTCTAGTCACATCTTTTGCCCACTTTTTAATTGAGCTGTTTGTTTTCTTTTCCTTTTGGCACATTTGAGTTCCTTGTAGATCCTGTTAGGACTTTGTCAGATATACAGTTGGTAAATTTTTGGTCCCATTTTCTGGGCTGTCTTCCCATTCTTTTGATGATTTATTTTGCTTTGCAGAAGCTTGTCAGTTTGATAAGGTCCCAATTGTCCATCTCATCTCTTATGGCACATTCATGATGGAATATTATGCAGCCATAAAAAATAAAGAAAGAAGGACAAAACTATGGACTTCACAGCAACTTAGTTGGATTTAGAGTCTTTCATACTCAGTGATCTATCACAGAAACAAAAAACTGAGTACCACATGTTCTCATTCATAAGTAGACCCTGAGCATTTGTCATAATACTATAAGAAAGAGATTGGTAGTAGCAGGACACTGTCAGGGGAAGGGGGACTACATAACATCAATAAGGGTACCTGATCCTAAACCATGTGAAATGACCAAATTTCACCCATACATTGACCACTTATGTACCTAATCGTGAATTGTACATCATATTTTAAAAATTAAATAAGTAAATAAAAACAAAAAACATCATTATATTAAAAAGATACCTGTACTTATATGTTCACTACAACACTACTCACAATAGCAAAATCATGGAACCAACCTAAGTGTCCACCAACTATATACTGGATAAAGAAAATGTGGTATATATACACCATTGCATATGCAACACAGCCAGAAAAAAGAATGAAATCATGTCCTTTGCAGCAACATGGATGGAGCAGGAGAACATCATCCTTGGTGAACTGACTCTGAACCAGAAAACCAAACACCGCATGTTCTCACTTATATCCGGGAGATAAATGGCCACAAAGAGACAAAAAACAGATATTGGGGACACCAAACTGGGGAAGGTGGAAAGGGGTGTTAGGGTTCAGAAATTACCTAGTGGGTACAATGTCACTAACTGGAGAATGGGCCACCTGGAACTCAATCCCCACCACTACACAATATGTCCATATAACAAACGTGCACTTTTGGCTCTTGAATCGAAGACAAACATTTTAAAAAATCATCCCCTATGTCCAGTAATTCTACTTCTAAAAATCACCATTAAATCAGTAAAAGTACATATATTAATATGCCAAAATCTTTAAATCGTGCTGTTATTTTTTGTTAAGATGTTGAAAATAAATACAATGACTATAAATTATGGCATGATGAAATGCTGACCAATCATTGTCGCATGAAGATCAAAGCCTGGCCGACGCGGTGGCTCGGCCTGTAATCCCAGCACTTTGGGAGGTGGAGGCCAGAGGATTGCCTGAGCCTGATGGTTCGAGACCAGCCTGGGCAAAATGTCGAGACCTCATCTCTACAATAAATTAAAAAATTAGCAGGGCTTTGTGGCGCGTGTCTGTAGTTCCAGCTACTCGGAAGGCTGAGGCGGAAGGATTACCCGAGCCCAGCAGGTCGAGGCTGCGGTGACCATGAGCGTGCCCCTGCACTCCGGCCTGGGCGGCAGAATGAGACTCAGACTCAACAAAACAAACAACTCCCCCCCGCCAAACCCAACCCCGGCTTAGGTAAGGGGAGACTGCGTTCCCAAAGGCTACCGCAGCAAGAGGGGGAAGCTGTGGCTCGGGAGAAAGCTCTACCACGGAACCAGAGGGTCTCTCAGGTCCGCAGCGAAGACTGTCCCTGGATGGGGAGGCACAATCCAGAGCTGGAAGAACCGAGGGCGCCAGGTGGACCGCCCACCGGTGCTTCTCCAGCGGCCCACTCCACCTGCCAAGTGCGGGGCTCGGATGCAGTGCCCCCCGCGCCCGCCCCCCCCCCCCGCCTCTCCCCTCCTCTCCCCTCTTTTCCCCCAGTTGCTACCATGGGGCGGGTGCTGGTGAAGGAGGCGAGCTCCCTGAGTCAGGAAGAACGAGCGCCCTGGGGCTCCTCCAGGGCTGCCCGACCCTGAAGTCCGCAGGTCCCTCCCCTACATGTTACTTAATTTTTAAAAATTAACTTATTTTTAAAATTAATTAATTTATTTAATTATTTTAAACTGAAATTATAAGTAGTAGATAGTCATAAATTAGGTTTATAAATTCCCCTAAAGGGAATGATTTTTAACAGAAAAATTTCATTTCACCTTAAAATACTTTTAAAAATTAAAACTGTGATATTCATTGACTTTGTTTTGTGTGTGTGGTCAACTTATATGTATCAGACCCAAGCCACTTAAGGAACAGCCAAATCACAGATGTTTTAGCTGTGATGAACTAATGCAATTGCAATCACTGTGGATATAATTCTCCCTGTTTATATTGAGAACACATGAAATCAGTCATGTTGATTGTGGCTAGTCACGTTTCATATTTTTATCTAAAGTGAAAACTACTTATAGTTCAACAAGATGTTTTGGATTTAATGATAGGGGTTATGACACTGAGAAGTACAACTTTGAAATACTTCCCTTGTATGTTATACTGTTGCATAAATTAGTTTTTGATCATTTATTTTGAGTTTAAAATTAAAATAGTTTCATAGGCATCAAAACTGTATGCAAATTCCTGCATTATTAGTGTAATTTTTGAAATTGCTTTTCTGGTAGAGTAGTTATGGGAAAAGGCAAATTTTTACATCCTTGATTTAAAATATAAAGTTATCAGGAAGTATTGGCAAAATTAACCCAGATGGTAAAAAATTGAATTTTTGTTTTATTTTTAATTAAATTTGTATGTCTTGTTGGGGTTAGTTTAGCAGAAATTTAACAAAAAACAATCAGGATGAGGTACGTAGTCTTGTTTATCATTCTTCGTGATAACCATGCAGCTAGAGGGTTTAATAACAGACAGAGATTCTTTGGGCAAATAAAAGCTACTAGAGGAAATATTGAATCGATACCTTTTGTTATCTGCATAGACATGGCCTCTAATTTTGCTCTCTGAAAGTCACCATCTTCATTTTGGACTTCTCAGAGCTTTGGAGCTGTGACCTGCCACACTCCCTGGCTTTCCACTGGCATCATCTCATCCTTCCTGCAGGTCTTAAGGAATGGACGGTCAGCTTTTTCCTGGGTTTCTATAGTCAACTACATATTTGTACTAACCTTGGATTTCTAAGTCACTTTTAGACAATTTTTTGGTTCATAGGAGTAAAGAGAAAGGAGAATAAAGAAAGTATGAAAACAGATATTCTTAGATCTGAAAGAATGGGTCAGCTAATAACGTCATGATGTCTGCAGCTGGGTATGTGCACCCCATGTGGCATGCAAGATGATCTTGTAAGATGATTGATCGATACATTGCACCTTTTACCTATATTTGTTTCAGTTTATTAAGTAAGAAATTAATAAAGTTTTGCTAATCTTGATAAAAAATTTACAGGTCATTTTTCATGGAACTTATGAAGCAAAGTGGTAACAAGAAGGGGAAACCAAAGGAAAACTGGAATTTATTTATAAAACTTGTGTATTTATTCTTACATGTTTAAACATCAGTCACCTTCAAAGTACTCTTCGTTTGATGTAATACACCTATTCAGATTATTTTTTCCGCTGCTCAAAACAGTTTTTGAGCAGGTCAATTTTGATGCCTTCTGGTGCTTCTGCTGTTTCTGTTTGTTTGTTTGTTTGTTTGTTTCATCTCTTCCACATCGGCAAAACATTTCACTTTAAGAACTTTTTTCATGTGGGAAAACAAAAACAGTCACTCTGGGTGAGATCATGTGAATAGGGAGTATGGGGCACGGGCATCATGCTGTTTTTGGTCAAAAGCTGTTGAACACTCGGGAAGGCATGGGCAGGTGCGCTTGTAAATCACCCATCGTGAAATGGGAAAACACGATGAAAGAATCTAAAAAAAAAAAATTCACTGACAGTGAATGCAGTCTCTCCCAACAACACTAGCTGGGTCACTGATGCCGATGTGTTCCTAGAACACTCACCTAGCAGAGGAAGCCTATACTACAAGGGGCCTGCCCCCCAAAAGATAATTCTTTTTTTTTCTTAGATCTCCCCTCGTACATTAGCTGAAAATATATTCTCAATAGCAAATGCCTTCTTTAATAAAGGTGATACATTATGGGGAACTGTGTAAAAATAACCATTAGTCTAATGGGCTATTTTGACTGGAACAAAGACATTCACCACATATGAATTTGAAATACAGCATCTTTCATAGGCAACCTATTGTAGCAATAAAATAAAATAAAATCAGAAGTAGATTAAAAGGTTATAAAAATTGATAACATTATTTAGGTAACAAGCTTTATCTAAAAAGGCCTCTCACATATGATATAATCCTTTTGATTCTTTTTAAACAAACAGTGCTTGCCATGAGAATCTTTTTTATACTACAGTGATTCACTTGTCATCTTGTGGCAAAGTAAATTAGTGAATCTAAAGATGACTGATACATTTGTTGTTGTTGCTTAAAAATAGTTTGCAAGCTAACAAATATTTTAAAATAAAAAAGCAATCTGCCTCTTCCAAATAAAAGTGACATTCTAACAATGGAGAAGGGAATGAATGCTTTCTGAATGAAGTTTGGGCTTTGGAGAGAGAGAACTTAGCAAAAGTGGATATTAGCAAGTTTCCAATAATTTTACTGCTAGAAATAATTATGTACAACATTGATAAAACTTTTGTATCTACATACTAAAATTTGGAAAACAAATTCTCTCTCACATTTAAAATCTTTCAAGCAAAATTGTTGGATAGATTTTGAATCCACTTGTTAAAATATAAAAAGCCTATTTATCCATGTTGAAATTGACTGAAACAAGGAAGAAAAGAAATAAGCTAATTTCAACAAAAACTTAAATTGGCAATTGATATTGAAAAGTAAGTATCTTGGTTTAGGAAGCCCACTAACCATGGCTTCCATGTGGCCCTATACAATTTAAAACTGTATATATGCTTTACTATGGCTGCCAGTAAACCCAGTAACATAAAGTCTAAATGTAGAATTTGCAAAGGCTTATTCTATTATATCACAAGTTTGGGGCCAATATTTCTCAAGTGACTCATTATATTCATTCATGCTGCTCTCATTAGAAGTATCCATTCAACCAACAACATTTTAGTATGAACAAAAAATGTACCTGCAGCAGCAAAAAATACAAGTATATAAATCATCTTAAACATTATTTGTGTATATGTTTTTAATATAGCTAACATGTTGGGTTGCAAGTACTGTCTGGAACAGGCGTGCATATATTTATAGCATCCCTTCTACCTCATCTGTGAATATAAATACCGCCTTTTCAAATCTGACCTTGTGTAAAATGAACATCTTCCTTCTTCTATAAGGTACCAAAAGTCAAAACTGGCCCCGTAGTGCTCTGGAGGAATCTGGGCACTCATCTCATATCGCAGACCAGTGAGTAGAAGTTCCACTGCGGAAAGAAATGGGTAATTTTTATCTTTTTCTTCTTTCCCAATACCCCATACACAGAGGTGTACCATTTGGTTGGCTTTCGGGAATAAACAACTAGGCTTTCTGGATGACAAAACTTATAGGACATTAGAAATGTTATAGACAAGGTTTATCTTATGATTTACTTCACAGCATTTTGCAATGCAGTTTACCAAGTAAAGATAAAATAGGCTGAAAATGCTTAGTCAAGTCCTGGGGCATTGCTTTATTGCTGATGTGACCCAACACTTTAATTCACTGATGAAAAGATTTTTTTCTGGAAATTTATTTTTTCTTCCAAAAGTAAAGCAATGGAAGCTGAAACTCTTGTCACTCCCGTCCTTGTGCCCCTGCTATTCATATGCATATGCGGCAGTTGGCATTGCATTCTCTAAAAATAATACTATAAAATTAAATTATTGAAGCTGATTAGCTACCAAATTTAAGTTCCAATTTTACCTTCCTCCCTCTGCCCAAAGCTACTCTGGGAAAACTTCTGTCCTAAGAGAAGTTTCTCTCTTCTGGATGGGAGTTTCTGTATAATAATATAACCACTTTATATCGATGAAAAAAAAATGACTGGAAGATCACATTTTATGGCTAAACCAAAAATATTTTACTCTGCAAAAATTCAAAGATATAAACTTTTATTGCAATGAATGTGTACATTTCCTTTTTAGAAAATTAACACAACAAACTCCTTAATGGAAAGAATTCCCGAATGATTCAGGTTGTTCCTGAATAAAAACATTTGCTGTGTGATCTTAATATAATGCTTCAGGGCATAGTTGTGTGTTTTTCTAAGATGATTGGAGGAGTTGTCTTCATCTTGGTAGGAAAAGGGACAAGATTTAGAAACAATATTGGAGATTCTAGAGAATGAAAGAAGGGTTCACTTAATTTTCTGACATTTCCATTCCTAAGCAGTTCTTTTGCAGTCCTAACTATTTCATGGGGCCAGAGAGCTACTGGAGAGCTGGAGACTCATAGGGTGTGATCTGGGGGAAAAGCGGCCATGTATGAGGGAATGCCTGCTGGGATTCCCTCCAGCATCTGGTAACTACTCCTAGTCTCCTCAAGAATCTGTGATTAAAATAAGTAATTCAGAAGAGAGCAAGTTAAACACAGATTTGCTCTGATTTGATCACACTAAGCTTAGTTTATGAATAGGAATTGCAAATACAGTAGAAACAGAAATCTTAGTTATCTGTGGCATACATTTTTCACGCCTGTCTTCATAACACACACGGAAACTTTCAGATTCTTGAAGATCGCAGGTAAGTCTGAGCATTCTTTGAAGACTTAAAGTACGGCTCCAGCAAATCTTACTTGTATTTCTACAATGATTGCTTTTCCCTGAGTTGCTTCCAGGAATGGGATGTGTGGGTAAAATACAGAGCATTCCTGGGCATAGCTGTGAGAGACAAGGATGGCATCACCTGGTGGCCAACACTCCCCATCTGCTCCCGTTTTGTCTGCAGTTGCTTTAGGGATACAAAGCATGTGATGTCTTCCTCATGAGAAACAGACACATTTAAAGTAATTTATAAATGCCTGGGTGGGAGTAAACCACATCATAAATGTTATTCTGAGATTTCCTTAAAGAAGTGTGTTGTTATGAGGAAAAGAAGACATGAAGAAAGGGGGCTGAAGGTGGCAGCCTTAGGGTGCCAAGAGGAGCCGTCAACTGCTGTCAATGAAGCATAGCCACCTGCTAGGGTTGGGGGCTCTTCCTCCCAGTCATTTCTCTGCCCTGATCCCATGTCCGTTTTGTTCTCTACTGACCATCCTTTTCCCTTCTCATGTTCCACCCACCCTTTATCCTGAAATCCCTTATCTCATTGGCATCCTCTTTCCTTCCCAGTTTCCTCTAACTGTGGCCAACACCGGGAGAAGTGTTCTTCCCCGTAAGGACGCATCATCTTTGGAATAAAGCACACCTATGTTCACAGTGACAAGGCATGTATTTTTCAAGCAGCTGATTATGACAGCTATCAAATACTCATAAACACATGCTGAAATATTTTGGGGTTTTAAATGGAAGCCATTCCATCTAGTAACTACCTACATTTTAAAAAAAGAAAGGAAAAGCTAGTGTAGGACAAAAGTAGGACAAAAAAAATTTTATGCAACAAAATGATCTTGCAATTTAGTAAGTGACTTAAGGACAACCAAAGAAACATGAGAAAGAGCTAAACCTACCTGGAAGCTTTAGAAAAACTCTTGATTCTAACCTGAAAGAAGAATCTGGAAAATGAGAAGGAGCTCAGAAATGCTGACAGTAGATGTCAGATATCAAAACAAAGTGCTGGTATGTGTTCAGATATCTTCCTTCGGACCCTCTTCGTGGTTTGTTTCTTATTACTTTTCAAACCATGGAACTCCCTCTTCACAATAATTGTGAGGTAATTGGGTCAACCATGAACACTGTAAGAGTATTCTATGTTTATAAATGTCTACCCTGTGAGTATCACATTCAGGAGGCTTGGAGGGTTCCTAAGAGTCTCCACAGTGTGTACAGAAAGTATAAAGAGTCAAGAACATGAGAATTAAGAATCCATACTACACATGTTCAGCAGAGTGTCCCTTCCATGTTTGTGTGAAAAAGTTGTAGGAATGAGATGCTATAAATTAGCCCATGCAAAAAACGTAATCATGACAAGTCTTAACCTAATTGTCTTCTAGGTATGTGTTTTTTCCATATATGCTTACATTAAATCATAAATTGGTTTACAATTTTTAAATGACTGTAGAAGACAAACACAAGAACTGTTATGAGAAAGCAACAGCTGATCTTCCTCTAAAGACTAGAAAACAGTATTTTAAAAATGAATTCAAAAGCAATTAATGAGGTGAAATTTTAAAACAAAAAGGAAAAAAAGAACACCCAGGTCTAATAGCACATACAAGTAATGTTAGTAACATAATCTATTCCTAAGACTTTCTTCAAAAAAGTGACTCTGAGAAGTATTTAAAAATAGAATAGTGAACTCTCTGTTATGACAACTCAAAATATATTAAATATTTAACACATTATCTAATAAAATTATTTGATGTTCGAATGGATTGTTGCAGACATTTCAAATTTATTTTTAATGACTTTCCATGTTCACGGGGTCAGAGAGAGTCCACCCATGTGGGTCACACAGATTCGCCTCTGGAAAGTGTTAAGGGAGAGCCACTGCCCTGCTAAGGAGTGTGAGATAGAGAGCAGTTCACACTTTCTCGTATTTAACACTGGCTCTTAATTTAAAAAGACATTTACATGTGAACAGGATGTCATTCTACCAAGGGATTTTGCTATGTTTCCATTAAAAGTAAATATCCCATTCTGTAATATGCTAATTTTATTTTTAGCCCCCCTCTTAATTAAGGGGGGCTAAATTTAATTGATGAAGATCAACTAGAAGGACTTTATGAAGGGTCAGAGATATGACATTGCTGCCTATAACAATGTCACACTTGGAATTAACACAGTTCATTGGAAAATGTGTGGAACACACGTAAGTACTAAACGCCATGATTGATCCTGGTGATGGGTACCTAAACCAGCATGAGCCTTTAGCAATCTAACAGGTTCAGGCAGGTGAGAGACCATAAGAATACTGGTAATCCCATGCAATGGGGGCTGTATAGGACGCATGAGGGAATCTCATGTAGGCAAGAATTTTCTGGTGAGTAGAAGGCTGGCGGATCCTCATGGAGGTCCTGGTTGAACTGTGTAGACATAGACAGGATGGACAGGAGAAAGCTGTCTAGGTGGTGGAAGAATCAGAGAGAGAGGAGGCTAAATTGGTGCTTCCAGGCATGCATGAGAGAAAGGAAGCTGTGAGGGCTGGAATGCCAACAGCTTGGAAAATGAGGGTGGGGAAAGTGAACCAAGTGGGCTGTCCTAAGGAGCAAGCTTTACTGCAGGCAGCAGAGGCCCATCCTGTGTGTTGGCAGTGTAGTGAGATAAGCATATCCACCAGGGAAGGGTTCACAGCCACAGGGATGGGGAAAGGTCACAGTGAGGGACACTGGAGCAGAACCCATCCATGGGAGCTGGAGTCGGCCCCAAAGACAGCGGTTTTAAATAGGGAACCACATGAGCCATGGAAAGGGAACTAAATAAACTAACAAGTACAGTGAATAAGTGGTAAGATTCTTTAATATTTTCCAGAGCCTCTGGAGGGTGAAGAAAGGGAACTCTTTTGGAACTGTCAAGATCTTTTCAACAGATGCTTATCCCTGATCATTTTCATTGTGAGAAAACCTTGTTAACTCTATTGAAAACGTTTGTGTTGGTTTTTGTTTTTTTTTGAGTGATGCTTCAATTTTTTTCTGAGCTATATAGGCTCTTTAAGAAAACAGTTTCTTATATATAAAAAAAGACAGTATTTTCTGCAAACATCAGGTCTTAAATGGGCCTGTTGTTGTGATTTCTACCAGGCACTTGTTAAAAGGAGCAGAGTTTATTCCAGCTTCTGACATAGAGGAGGGAGACCTAAGTTTAGAACTAAGTTCAACCAGAGCACAGCAAAGACTGCTGGGACTTTACTGCCAAGGACAGCAAGAGGAGGTCAGTGTACGGGCAACATTAGCTTCACTAGGGGGATTCTTGCTAAACGGGGCTCAGCCAGACAGAGGACCAAACCCAGGCAGGCAGAGTACTTGAAGGGGCCTGACTGAAGTTGATTCAGGGGAGAGAGAGTCTTTGTCAATGTTTGAGGCATTTTGTGGGCAAGGAAGCCTCAAAGGAAGTAATTAGAGTTTATATATTTCAAACGATACAGACAGCAATAGAAACAAAATGGTTGAAGAGTGTACTTTCCTTTGCTTTAGATGGAAGGAAAATGCATGTGTTCATCTTTTAATTCATCTGAGTATCATTTTCAATCTGGGCTACAACAGGAATTCCAGTGAAACTCAACCACATTTATACTCTAAAGAGCTTGCTGAGGGGGGAAAGACTGAATTGAGCCTGAGAAGTTTCTCCAGCCGGCAGATATTCAACTTTGAATAATGTTTTTGCACTCAGACTCCAAAGGGAAAACAAAAGTGTATCAAAATTGACCCTTGCAATGAATTATTTTTAAGCCTAGGTTCTCAGAGATGGAAATAAGATGTTTTACTTCGCAATATAGTCAGTAGGATGAAAGAGCAAAAGCAAATCACTCTCTTGGGGCAGCAAGCAACTTACTGGGACAAAAATATTGTTAAGAACACTAATGCACTCAAGAAATAAAGTGTGTAGACCTGTGCCGCTCTTGTACAGGGTTTGAGGATGTGGTAAGCAGGGTCAAGATTAAGGATGGGGCCAGTAGCATCTCCGTCTGTGGTTGGGCGCAGAAATTATCTACACCATTGACTTTTCCTCTAGCAAATGACTCTTCCTTCCTTTCTCCCTCCTTCTTTTTAAGTTTCATCATTAAATACATCTTGTCTGCTATGTACAGTCATTGTGCCAGGCACAGCACTCACTGAGCTTATAGCCCAGTGGGAAAAAGCAATTAAATAAGTAACCACAGGCAGTGAGGGGTGTAACTGCTGGAATTGAGATATGGGGAGGGACAGCAAACAGGAGGCCTGACCTAGTCACCTGTCAGGAAACCACCTGATTTAGACAGAGATCAACAGAAGTGGGAATTAGCTAGACAAATCCCTGCTGGGAAAGGGAAGAATGCCCAGGGAAGAGGCAAGACAGAATGAGTCCTGGGAATAATGGGAAGCTGCAGTGGAAGATTCTAGATGTATTTTATTAACATGATGGTGTTATGACAATTTGGAATCAAAATGTTAAGTACCTTGTGGAACTTCTAAACCTAAGTTTAATATAGGGAATTAAGAGAACAGTGTAAAGCAAAAATGTTTATTTTGTTTCATGATCAAGAAACTGCCTAGAGGAATTTGCAAATACTGACTTGCCTTAAAGGAACATGAAGGTAAACACCGTGTAAAGCTGTATGTTGGGGACAGCCCTTTAGCTGTCCTGTGTTACCCCCATCAATATTGAAAAATATAGGAAGTCATCTCATTTTACAGGAAATGACACTGAAGTCTAAACAAGTTAGTTACATTGCCCAGGATCCAGACACTAAATGCTGTAATTAGAGTATGTATCCTGGTCTGTCTGACTCCAATTCTGTTCCCTTTCCAGAAGTCAAGGATATGACTTGTGACAGAACAGCCATTGCATTAAAGGTGATAATCAGGTTATCAGGTTATTGAGTTCGCTTCATGTTTTATTGACCTGAAAGCAAGCAGAAGAGTGTGTGTGTATATATCTGTACGTGTGTGTGTGTGTGTGTATATATATGAAGGATCCCCCAAAAGAGGAAATTATTTATTGAAAACTGTGTATTCATTTTTATTTTATGTTTTATTTTAGATATATGGGGTAAAAGTGAGGATTTGCTACATAAGTAGGCCACAAGCAGGTGAAGTTTGGGCTTCTAGCTGGCTCTCTCTCCCCTTGGTAGTGGACCAGGTACACTATGTGTTGCCACGTGTTACCTTTACTCTTCCCTGCCTCCCTCCCTAGCAGTGCCCAACGACTGCCAGTTTGACTCCTGTACTAGTGCGGCTAGTGTTCAGGGCCCAATTATGAGTGAGAATAAGTGGTATTCAGTTCTTTGTTTCTGTGATAGTTCACTTAGTATGATGGTCTCCAGCTGTATCCAGGTTGCTGTGAAGGCTATGATTTTGTTCTTTTTTATGGTTGCTTAGTGTTCCATCATGTATATATACCACACTTTCTTTATCCAGTCCACTTTTGATGGACATCTGGGCTAGTTCCATGTTTTTACTATTGTGAATAGTGTGGCAGTAAACATGTGTGTGCAGGTGTCCTTTTGGTAGAGTGATTTGTGTTTCTCTGGGTGTATTCCCAGGAGAGGAATTCCTAGATCACATGGAAGTCCAATTTTTAGTTCTTTGAGAAATCGCTACACTGCTTTTTTTTTTTTTTTTTTTTGAGTTGGAATCTCA
The DNA here is from genome assembly GCA_963574415.1 of Tarsius wallacei. NCBI lineage: Eukaryota > Metazoa > Chordata > Mammalia > Primates > Tarsiidae > Tarsius > Tarsius wallacei. The sequence goes on along the minus strand of CAUYQG010224825.1, from coordinate 2,040 downwards.
CTCCGTCGCCCAGACTAGAATGCAGTGGCCGCTCCCAGCCACCGCAGCCTCGACCTACTGGGCTCTGGTGATCCTTCCGCCTCAGCCTTCCGAGTAGCTGGAACTACAGGCGTGCGCTACCACGCCCAGCTAATTTTTTGATTTATTGTAGAGATGAGGTCTCGCCAAGTTGCCCAGGCGGATCTCGAACCCATGGGCTCAGGCAATCCACTCACCTCAGCCTCCCAAAGGCACAGGATTACAGGCTGAGCCACCGAGCCCGGCTAGTTCCAGCTACTTGGAAGGCTGAGTTGGAAGGATCACCTGAGCCCAGCAGGTCGAGGCTGCGGGTGGCCTGGAGCGTGCCACTACACTCCAGCCTGGGTGACAGAGCGAGACTCTGACTCAAAAAAAAAAAAGAATTATCCTGTTCAAATAGTAATACTGGCCGGGCGCGGTAGCTCATGCCTATAATCCAAGCACTTAGGGAGGCTGAGGTGAGAAGGACTGCCTTATACCACGGGTTCGAGACCAGCCCATGCAACTTGGTAGGACCTCATCTCTACAATAAATCAAAAAACTAGCCGGGCGTGATGGCGCATGCCTGTAGTTGCAGCTACTTGGAAGGCTGAGGCAGAAGGATCACCTGAGCCCAGCAGTTCGAGACTGTGGTGGCCAGGAGCGTGTCACTGCCCTCCGGTCTGGGCAACAGAGTGAGACTCCAACTCAAACAAAACAAACCCCAAAAAACCAAATAGCATTACTGTTTCAATAATGGAGGCATTTCCTTGTTAGGGCCCTCTGGGATAAAATAATCTGAAATGGACGCAAAATGACCAAAGAAAGGAAAGATTTTGAGTGAAAATAAAAGAGCAATAAAAATAATTCTTTCTAAACCTATATTGTGTATTTCTTTTTACTTGAAGGAGCCAGCTATAGGATCATTTTTGGATATTTCCATGTAATCTTTATATGATTATTTTTTTCTTTTTCTTTTTTGAGTCTCAGAGTCTCAGAGTCTCAACTCTGTCACCCAGTCTGGAATGCAATGGCATAGTCATGGCTCACTGTAGCCTCCACCTTCTGGGCTCAAGCAATCCTTCTGCCTCAGCTTCCTGAGTATCTGGGACTACAGGCATGAGCCACCACACTGGTTTTGTTTTGTTTTTTTCAGGTATCCCTCTGTCATTTAGGTTGGGGTGCGGTGGCATGATCATGGTTCACCACAGCCTCAATCTCCCGGGCTCAAGTGATCCTCCAGCCTCAGCCTCCTGTGTAGCTGGGAGTACAGGTACATGCCACTGCATCTGGCTAATTTTTCTATTATTTGTAGAGACAAGGACGAGGTACCACTTTGCTACCTAGGTAGCAAATTTGCAGAGTGTGCTTTTTTTCATGGAGATACTATTTATAATAGGAAAATAGGAATAATATTTTATTATTTTTAGTTAACATGCAATAATTGTACAAATGTATGGAATACAGAGTGGTATTTTTTTTTTTGAGTTGGAGTCTCACTCTCACCCAGACTGGAGTGCAGTGGCCGCTCCCGGCCACCGCAGCCTCGACCTGCTGGGCTCATGCGATCCTTTTGCCTCAGCCTTCCAAGTAGCTGGAACAAGGGACGCATGCCACCACATCCGGCTAGTTTTTGCGATTTATTGTAGAGACGAGGTCTCACCAAGTTGCCCAGGCTGGTCTTGAACCCCCGGGCTCAGGCAATCCTCTTGCTTCGGCCTCCCAAAGTGCTGGGGTTACAGGCCGAGCCACCACGCCTGGCCTCCAGAGTAGTATTTTGATACACGTATGCAATGTAGAATGATCAAATCAAGGTACTCAGCATATCCATCACCTCAGGCACTTATCGCTTGTGGTGTGAACAATCAAACTCTACAAGCTTTTTGAAAATGTACAAATTAGGCCAGGTGCGGTAGCTCACACCTATAATCCCAGCACTTTGGGAGGCCGAGGTGAGAGGACTACCTGAGCCCGGGAGATTGAGGCTGTGGTGAACCATGATCATGCCACCGCACCCCAACCTAAATGACAGAGGGATACCTG
>CAUYQG010224820.1:0-39371 GCA_963574415.1 Tarsius wallacei | reverse complement strand
CTTATCAGTGCTAAAAAAAAGTTTTCATGGGCATTATAGATTGAAACTTAATTTTTTTAGAACATTTTCTTAAAAACCTTATCAAGACGTGACTTTCCGATTATAACATATGTTTTTCTTTCTTTCTTTTTTTTTTTTTTTTTTGAGTTGGAGTCTCACTCTGTCGCCCAGACTGGAGTGCAGTCTCCCGGCCACCGCAGTCTCGACCTGCTGGGCCCCAGCGATCCTTCCGCCTCAGCCTTCCAAGTAGCTGGAACTACAGGCGCGCGCTACCACGCCCAGCTAATTTTTTGATTTATTGTAGAGATGAGGGCTCACCAAGTTGCCCAGGCGGGTCTTGAACCCGCGGGCTCAGGTAATTCACTCACCTCAGCCTCCCAAAGCGCGTGATTACAGGCTGAGCCACCGAGCCCGGCTCATATATTTTTCTATTATAATTAGATATGTACTTTTCTTTCTCTCCCCCACCCCCCCTTTTAAACTAAGGCATTTAGCTGCTTATAGATTGTAAATAGGTTTGCTTATGTATGACCTTATATTGGTAAACTTTATTCAAACTAGATAATAGAAAAGGAGAGACAATCCCCCACCCCGGAAAAAGTCTATTAAAAATCGAGTTAAACTAAAAATTCCCCCAGCCAACTTTATACTGTTGAAGCATTTAATTTATAATTCCTTCCTGTCAAGAGTTGTCACATCTTTTGACATTTATGACAGCTGGCAGAAAAAGGGAGAGGCATTATTATAATAGATTAGGGATTAACTAGATCAGATTTCTGGTAGATTACAAAATAGTGACAATTCTGTTGCCATGCTTTTTTTTTTTTTACACTGTCCACTGGATTCTATATTATTTTTCAATATGATGCAAATTAATTAAGATATGTATGAGTTCTGGAAAATTTTCCGTATTTTGTCATGAACCTGTGCTTCTGACTACACACCAGTAAATCACTAAGTAACACACGAAATTTTAAGTTACCTTAGGATAGTATGAAAATTACCTGTAAAACCCAGATATTTAAACCACTGTAGTTTTTTTAATATAATGTTGTCCCAGATCACATATATTCACCATTTTAATTTAAGAAATAATGACCAATGTTAGATTTAACTTCAAAAACAATAAAAAGAATTTAGACATTTATTCTTATTAGATAAACAGACTAATGTCTTCTGTGTATGCATGCTCCTTCCCATGTTTTCAGTTCTTCTTTGCCATGCTTGAATAAGAACTGTCTCGGAAACTAAATCAAAATTTGATCTTAAAATTTTGGTTGAAATCCAAAGGTCAGCTGAGGAAATCAAGATTTCTCCAGTTCTATGATTTGGTCATTACACTAGTTAGATTCACTTAAATTCAAGTATTACATATTTTAAAAATCAATATGTGTATTCTTACTACCTCTGTCTTCAAACTGTTTTTCAACTCTTTCAATCTTTAAATGATACTTCCATTGGTCACCAATAGAAATTTGTTTGCTATTATTCTACCCTAGCATGCCAATAATCTAAGTCAAAAGCTTCTTCTCCCCAAAGCATTAATTCATTTATATTTTCATAAAATTAGGTGGCACTTGTTAGTGACTTCCTGACTTCTTCAGCCAACCTTTGGATTTCAATTAAAATTTTAAAATCAAATTTTGATTTACGTTCCAAGAAATCCCCCTTCCACAGGATATTTAGCAAACTATGGAGACATTTTTGGTTGTCAAAACTGGACAAGAAAGTGCTACTGGGATTTAGTTGGTAGAAAACAGAGATACTGCTAAACTTCTTACAATGCAAGGATAGCATCCATCCCACTCCACAAGAAAGAATTATCTAACCCAAATGCCAGTAATGCCATGGTTGAGAATCACTGCTTTAACCAATTCTTACATCTTCATAGAGCAGCTCTTGTCTTTTATAGAAGATTTAGGTAACTCCATGGAGACATCCAAGCCTTCAAAAACCTTCAGATGATGAGCATTTTCAGATATAAAAATATTTCACAAATGTTGAGACAATAAATACAATTTGAATAACTCATATCTTTGGGATTATAGGTAGAATAGTAGTAGCACTATGACAAATCCTTTGATAGGTAGATTTTTATGAAATAATCGTGCTTTTTAGAACTTTGCAATATGTTATGATAATTAATTTTAAATGTAGAGTTACTTTCTTATCTGTGTAACTGAAAGGGAACACAGTGCTAAATAATAGATCAGAGTAGCCTAAAAGATGGTATTCTTTTACTTTCAGGAGGTCGGATTTACATTTCACTAACTACACAAATGTTTTTCTATATTTTGTTTTGACATATATAGAGGAAACATTTATTATTAGCACTAGTGAAATCTTAATTTATATAATGAGCTCACTTCATTAACTGAATATTTGTGTTAATCAAATATGAGTCCTTTTTGCTAACCTAAATTCCAATCTTAGAATAAAAAATTTGAAGGATAAAATTGATATATATGAGTATATTTGTTTTCATATGTGTTATAAGTGATTAGAGCTCAACTAGTAAAGAATAGTTTATTCCTTTTATTAGTAAAACATTTTTCTAACTTGATTTCATAGTTATTTAAGAGTTATTGCTAATGTTAAAGTAATAAACTTAAAAAATACTATTTGCTAATTGTTGATATGGATACAAAACGATTGAAATTAACACCTTCTAGAATTAGGCAAATAAAAACGAATAAAAATTCAGTATATGAATGGAATATAATAGTTGATATTGGTGTATGATAGAACTAATATGACTATTTGCTAAAGCATCTATTTAGCTAATATTTATATTAATGGATGTATTTATGAAAAGTTGAACTTGCTCTTAAATTTTATGACATTTTTTCATTTAGTATTGTGGTACATGGAAATTTTTTTACCATATGTCCATAATCATTTTTATCTAAAATATTAGTTATTGAAAATGTCTATGCTTCATTGAACAAAACTACAACCAGTTTGTTTAAGCTTGTCACTGGATAGGTCTGTAAAGAGCTGACTAGTTAGATATGAATGGATGTTTTAATTGTTTGATTGATTTACATAGTTGCTGAATGTTGCACCATAAAATACTGGTTCTACCTTTCAACGCTTCATCTTAGTTAACTTTGGAAAAATTTCATGCACATTACTAGTCCGGATGATGGTTAGATATTATAGTGTATCGATGTCCTTATTATTATGAGTGTTATTCATTACAGCTGAAGAAAAAATTATTTGCAGTCTGAAAATATCATCTCTCAATTCAAATTGACTTCAAACATAACTTAAATTATTCCTAACATTAGTGTCATGGGGCACTATTAGTATTTGCTAATATTAAATACTTCTAGTAAATTTGAGTAGGTTAATACTACTTAAATATATAAACTGTAGTTATTCTTATAGAGCATTGATGGCTTTTTTCCTATTGAGGTGGTGTTTTACATAGAGTCACAAATCATCTCAGAAGACATGGTACTTTCTTCTAAAACAGAATCAGAAAACATCTGGGCAAATGGGGATGCATTCTGCTTCCCACTAAATCAAAGCAGGAAAGCAGTGGTCAAGGGTAAGTTCTCCAGATATGTCCCCTGGAGTCAGACCTAACTGGATAGGCCATGGATTATGAAAATAACTAGAACTATGGCTTTACCCGAAGCTTTTTCTCATTTAGTAAATGAGGGGATCCTCTCTGTGCATGGCCTAATATTGTCTGCCCTTAACTTTTCTCTCTTTACTTCAGTTATCTCTTACCCCAGATACATGCCACAACTATCCCATGGCCCCTATTCCTTGAGTAGTCTAGTCTTAGCTCCAACAAAAAATATTCATTTTAGTTAAAATCAATATTCATTAAAAAGATACATCTATAATCAACAATCCTTCACTGCCACTAGGGAAAAATATTTTAATCTGTCTAAATGTTCAGAGGTAAAAAGATCCAGATTTGCTGGTCTTTCCATGCCATCATCCAGCCTCCTACACCCACCTGTGGAGATCTAGCTCTGCTTGAGTTTCATTCTACCTCTCAAAAACCAGGTCACTGAGAAATTGGCATTTTTATAAATATATGTGGGTGAACAGTGATTCAATGATGAAAAATACATTAAAAAATCAGCCACAGGATTCTGCTATTCATCTGTGATAACATTAATAATTTCTAACTATTCACCAAGGCCTTAAGTAGAATGAGTCATCTCTGACTAGTTACTGACAGTTTGAAACATCATTTTCCTCAAAGAGCAAAATATTTGAACTATTCTTACAAGGATTATCCATTTCCAAAATATTATAATCCATGAACAAATTTGTCATTGACTTGACTTATCTCAGGAAAACTTGCCACCATCTTTACCACGACATCCATTTCGTCAGTAGTAAGAGGCCATGACACAGGACGAGTCTTCTCATGTGATATAGAAACTAAAATCTTTTTTTTTTTTTTGGAAAAAAGAAAATTTCTGGGCTTTGAGTATTCTAAGTTCACAGATATTGGTTGAGACCTCTTAACAGTTCAGAAGGTAGAAGTAATCAGAGTTAGAAACACTCAAGAAGCCCTGAGACTTAAAAACTAAAATGTCTTTATATGACCTTAGATTTTTAAATAGTATTTTTCTTTCTGGAAGTTATTTTATGTACTGACTTTTCTTCACCTGAAGTTTTCTCTGATACATTAGACCAGGTTATCTTTAACTTTATCTTTCTGATATTAATAAGCAATCAGATAGATTTGCAGCAGTGTCTATTAGTTAAAGATATATTCTCCATTTTAAATAACTAATTTTTGATAGGATTTAACCTAGTCATGAATTTTAATTAAAATTGACCATTATTAGATCATTACTTTTTTTAAAACAATAGTTCAGATAAGGTATACAGCAACATAAAATGCTTCTGGACTTTTCTTAGATTTTAAAAATATTTTTGTATCTTTTTTTATTATAAAGATGAGGGGTACAATTCAGGGTTAGGTATACAAACATTGATTATGCAGGTACCCTTGTTGATGAGGTATGCCCCTCCTTCCCCTAGTAGTTTACCTCAACTGCTAATCCCACCCCCTCAGAACCACATTGAGATACCACCTAACCTCAGTAGGAATGGCCATCATTAATAAAACAAACAACAACAGATGCTGGTGAGGATGTGGAGAAAAAGGAACTCTTCTACACTGCTGGTGGGAATGGAAACTAGTACAACCTCTTTGGAAGACAGTGTAGTGATTTCTGAAAGAACTAGAAATTGACCTTCCATATGACTCAGCAATTCCCCTATTGGGAATATACCTGGAGGAATTCAAATCATTCTACAAAAAAGATACCTGCACACACATGTTTGCTGCAGCTCTATTCATAATAGCAAAAACATGGAACCAACCATGTTGCCCATCGAAGTTGGACTGGATAAAGAAAATGTGGTACATATACGCAATGGAATATTCTGCAGATTTTTTTAAAATACTGTAAAGAAATTTTTAAAGAATATCTATGAAATTTAAAATACTTTATACTAGCTTTTAAACAATAGTGATGGCAAATTTTATATTGAGAATTTGAAACATCTCAATTTATATCTAGAAATAACAACACCCTTAATATTTATATTTTTTCAGATTGGCAAGTTAGAATTGTATATATTTATGTACTCTTAATATTTTAAAATGATAGTTTTGAAGGAAGCAGGAAAGAAATATTTTTGTCAGTGGCTCAATATTCTGGGATCAAGAAGCACAGTTTTGTTGTTCTTTTTTTTTTTTTTGCTCTTTTTGGACATTAATTAACTGATGATTATCTCATGCTCCAAGTCTCCAGAGAACAGAGTCCTTGCCAGCATTAAAAAGGCTACCCTTTTGAGAGGTAACAATAGTTCTGTGGGAAAACCATTGAATTCAAAGTCAAGAGATATGGTTTTCAAACACAGTCCTGCAATAAACTATCTGTGTGATCATGGGCAAATCACTTAATCTCACTGAGACTCAGTGTCCTTTTTGTAAGAAAAGAATAAGCTAGATGATATCCGAAGTCTGTTCTAGTACTAATAGTTAGTGATTGAATATACTGCATTCTTGTTTTCTTATGAATCCAGCTTATCCAACTTGAGCGCAAGGAAGCAGCTGCTAAAAAGAACTGATTAGAACCAATTAGGAGTGGCATTTCATTTGTATTGTGTATCTTTTCTATTAAAAGCAGTTCGTGATTAAAATAACATTCTAGAACATATATTCTTTGAAAGGAAATATTTTCAAATAAACTGTAAAATATTAAAATATCTTTTCTGTGGTATAAGGCATGCTAAACCTTTGCATGTTTTAGAAACTAAAGAGAGACGAGGATAGTCAGAAAGAGAGAGTGAATGCAAGCACATAGCAAGGACAAGCAAATGAAACAAGTAAGAAAGAATGCTGAATTATTACACATACTAGCAAAAAGTGATTGATTGCCTTCCAAGAATTATACAGAATGAATTAGATTATATTTCTTATTTCATTTCTATACCTCATATTAAGTCATCTGTTTAATTTTTTTTTAAGTCAAAATCTGGCTTTTTACAACCATGTGAAGAATAGAATAAAAATAATGGAAATCTGATTAATGGATTTGCTTCACTTATTAATCTGTTCTCTTGGATATAACAACCCTGATGTCATCAATTAAATCTCCTTTGTTCCAGCTCATAACATTGTAAATTTAAGTTAACACTCTAATACACTTCAATCTGAGTGTCTATTCCAAATAATATAATCAAATGGTTTGATTATTCTCTCAATGGAGGAAATTGAGTAGTGACAGTGACACATGGCGATAAAAAGGGAAAAGCGTTTAATGTATATATTTTAAAGATGTAAACTAAAGAAGGAAGAACACAAAACAGTACAAAAGGTCTTTCATTCTTAAGAACTTTTGTGAGTATCTATTCTTTTGTCAAAAAAGAAAAACAGACTGCTCCTAGCATTGAAACATGACAAAATAGAGAAAAAAAGTTAAGAAAAGAAATTCCTTTTCTTTGGATGAACATTAAAAAAGATGGATTATATGCTATAAATAGTATTCTACTAAGTTAACTTTGCTGGTCCCAGTAGTTAAAATACACATGTGTGATATCTTAAACTCTATGTGTGGCTTTACCAAAATTCACACTATTACTATTAATATTTTATTCGTTTTTTTTCCTTTTTTATTTTAAAGATATGGGGTACAATTCAGGGTTAGGTATACAAACTACTATTAATATTTTAATGTAAACATATTTCTTCCAGAGAGAGTTGGTGTTTTCTTACACCTTACTCTCCTTCCCTTATTATCATTTTAAAGTAGGAAGGGACTTGGTGACTTTAGGGTTATTTGCAAACATGTGACTAATAGCTCATGTCATTTTACTTCTAATTCACTTTTTATTGTATTTCCCTTGACAATGTTACAAATGAATGCTGAAAGAAATGTTCTAGAAATAGTGCATAGAATCTAAATGACATCACAATATTGAATATATAAGCAACAGTTGCCATTCCCTTAAATAGTTGTAGACAACCTATGGCAAACCAAGTAATTTTTAGTGGAATGAAAGTAAATTTATAGTAACATTATATTTGTATCAAATATTCAATGTATGTTAAAAGCATTTCCCAAGTGCTTTCTAAAATAGCCAGATCGTTTGGTTTTATCTATATAAAACTGTGTCCTTACGTTTCTGTGGCTCAAAGATGTATCAGTAACAATAAGCACAAATGAAAAAAAAATTGTTTAAATCAGGTTTTTTAAAATAAATAAATCAATGGTAAAGCTCAGAAATAAAGTTTTAGTCTTTCCACCAGCATTCCTCGATCTACAGAGTAAACAGCTTTTATTTAATCAGTTTTAGTATTCAATCTCTTTGGAACTATTTTTAATACTTACTGGCAGTGTATGCATTTTCTGGGCAACTGTACCAGATTTATAGCTTTGAAAGTGCCATGTTATTTATTACCTTCCAATAAGCAATGAAGTGATGTCTTGCACACGCATATGTCAAAAATGTTGAAGTTTTCTACAGTGGTTGTGTTAATTCTTTCTGAGAACAATAGGTAAAAATATATATATAGCTTTATACTTGGCAAAAAAATTCTTTAATTTTTTTTTCAAAAGAAAAAAATATTTTCTTAGGAGTTTCATATCTAACACCAATTTTCTCTTCTTTGATCTTACAAATCTCCACAGAGAATTAAAGTCTGAGACAGGCTTAAAACTTTGTTTATTTCAGCAGTTTTTGTATTGGGTTTGCAACTCTAAAGCTTAATTTTTTTACTTTTTTATGAAGAAATATATCTCACAAATGAAATACAGTTTTTTGCATTACATGAGGTTATTAGAAAGCTCATAAATTTTTCTTGACCTGAACCAGAATTGGCAATTTTGTGTACTTGAGATCAATGCCATTTAAAATATTAGAATCCAAAATTAACATATATGTAAGTGATTCTTGCATCCAGTTCATATGTTATTTCCTTCTCTGAGTTTTTCTTTTCTTTTTTTATTATACCTATGTGTTTAACAGATGTAGGGGTTTGTTTTGTTTTGTTTGTCAGTAATCACTAGCTACATACCACACTTAGTATTTGCCATAATTTCTTCCGAAAATAAAAATTTACAATTAGGTTTTAAAATTTTATTAACGATTGACATTTTGACTTTTATTACATTTTTTGAACAAAGAAAAAGTGGTTTAAGAAAATAATTCTAAAATTGTTTCCTGGACAGTTTTCTTAAAATAAAGGAAAAAGAAACCTAAGTCAACAATTATTGAATATTCCTGTGCCAACACAGATTGAGAATTAAGGACAACTGAAAGCTGCTCTTTTGCCTTTTATTTTTTAAAATAAGAACAATTATTGTCATAGTTTTATTTCTTGATTGCATTTATTTATCTAACAAATGCTTACTGGATGTATTCATGTATACCAGGTGCTATGTTCTTAGAAGATTTTTACAAATAAAGTTTCATACCATATTATACCTTACACTCACATCCATTAGTATATGAAGGCTTAAACAAATTACTTAGAGATACACACATATAGGATTTGCTTATATAAACAAGAATAAATAATTTTAAGTAGGTTTGGATTTAAGATACTGCAGGTGAATTATCCCAAACGTTTTACTTTTTTTTTTTTTTTTTTTGTACATGAGAATATGTCTATGCTAGTTAGGGAGATGATGAATTAAGGAGCCATTCAACTTTTCCCCTTTTCATTTTTCACACTGTCCTCCTTTCATAAACAAACATATGGTAAAAGTCTTCAGTATTTTTTTAATTTTTAATTTTTAATTGTTCATGTGAATGTAAGCATCATTTGAGCTAACTGCACTGGGGTAGGGCTAATATTGGATCCATGTGTTGGTCATTCTTTCTTCCTGAAGGAGACTAGGCAGAAAACTGCCTTGAAATAGTCATTCAATAATGATAGTAAGCTCATGCTGGCACCACACTTTGACATCAAATTTAGATATCTCACCAAAACTTTGTTGAAAATTATTTATGTTTTATACATAAGCAACTCCTATTAAAATTCCTTGGATAATATGAAGTTTAAATATGTAAGCCAGCAAGTCATTTATAGAGCTTTAAATATCTGGAAGAATCGGGATTATTCATGCAATCTCTGGCTGAACATATATTTTTTGATAAAGAAAAATATTATGACATCTTAGAACTGTACATCCTAATAGAACTTTCTGCAATAATTAATATATTCTATATCTGTGCTATCCAACACAGTAGCCACTAGCGATATGGAGCTATTGAAAAGTTAAAATGTTGCTTTTGTGACTAGGAACCGATTTTCAAATTTTATCTAATTTTTTTTTTTTTTTTTTTTGAGTTGGAGCCTCACTGTTGCCCAGACTGGAGTGCAGTGGCCGCTCCCGGCCACCGCAGCCTCGACCTGCTGGGCTCCGGCGATCCTTTCGCCTCAGCCTTCCAAGCAGCTGGACCTACAGGCGCGCGCTACCACGACCGGCTGATTTTTTGATTTATTGTAGAGATGAGGTCTCGCCAAGTTGCCCAGGCGGGTCTCGAACCCGCGGGCTCAGGCAATCCACTCACCTCAGCCTCCCAAGGCACGGTATTACAGGCTGAGCCACTGAGCCCGGCTATTTTATCTAATTTTAATTCACTTAAATTTAAATACTCTTTTGGAAGTATCATATTGAACAGAACAGTTGTAAAAGACAGAACAATGGAGACATTATCCATTAGCTGGTATATATATTTCATTATTACCTTGAGAATTAGAAGAATATAATTTTAATATTCCTGCCATTTCACATGAAATAATTAAAAGACTGAACATGCTGTTTTGGGGTTTTTCAATTGGCATAGTTTTGCCTTAATTTGCGTGGGAAAGCAAGGGCCAATTCATAATTCAGACAACCACATAAAACTAAAAACTAAATTGACAAACAAGAAATGCACAAACATAAATACATAAATTTTAAAATTGAAACTAACCTTTTTTTCCCAGATGTATTATGTTCATAAATCGGAAAATTTGAAAATCTGAAACTCAAGAACTTCAGAACATTTACTTGTTCTTCTTACACTATAGTATATATCTTAGTTTCCTTTTATATAATCTCTAAAAATAACTTATAATTTTTCCTTATAGCTCTTAAATTTTTATTAATCTCTTAATTAATGTAAATCTGGTAGAACCGATACCATCATTACATACTTAGTCATTGATTTTTCTCTCACCTTAGCTAGAATTTAATTTCCATTACCTTAGTAAAATATGTTTACTCATTACCATATCCCTGGTGCCTAGGTGAATGATCTGTTAGCCACTCAATGTTGGAATGCCAAGAATTAACAGAATAGTATTAAGTGCCATGGATTTTCATGAAATACAATTTAGAAACTATTTTTTCTACTCATAAGAGAAACACTTTAGATTTAAATCATCCTAAAAATCTTTTTGAATATCATTACAAAATGATCATTAATTACTAAGTTTATTTAGATCAAATTATAATTGTATGTACTGTATTTACTTATTCAATACTATTGTTATAAAATTCTATTTTCCTTAAAATATTCATTGTATAAAATAATAGATTTGTCTGTTGACTTTTACACTGCATATAGGTATAACACGAAAAATGTTTCCCTTGCTATACAATCAAAGGAAACTCAGATTATTGGTTTATCTGAGTGAAATAGGAAAAATATGCTCATTTTAATTGTATGAATTGAAAACAAGATGATCAGTACACGTTGTTTAGCTCATATGACATTAAAAAAAAAATCAAGCAGGGCTCGGTGGCTCAGCCTGTAATCCCGCGCCTTTGGGAGGCTGAGGTGAGTGGATTGCCTGAGCCCGCGGGTTCGAGACCCGCCTGGGCAAGCAAGACCTCATCTCTACAAAAAAAAAAAAAAAAAATTGCCGGGCGTGGTAGCGCGCGCCGGTAGTTCCAGCTACTTGGAAGGCTGAGGCGAAAGGATCGCCGGAGCCCAGCAGGTCGAGGCTGCGGTGGCCGGGAGCGGCCTGCGCTCCAGTCTGGGCGACAGAGTGAGACTCCAACTCAAAAAAAAAAAAAAAATCAAAGTGAGCCGGGCTCGGTGACTCAGCCTGTAATCCCGCGGTTTGGAAGGCTGAGGTGAGCGGATTGCCTGAGCCTGCGGGTTCGAGATCCGCCTGGGCAACTTGGCGAGACCTCATCTCTACAACATCTCAAAAAATAAGCCGGGCGTGGTAGTGCGCCTGTAGTTCCAGCTACTTGGAAGGCTGAGGCGGAAGGACCGTCGGAGCCCAGCAGGTCGAGGCTGCGGTGGCAGGGAGTGTGCCACTGCACTCCAGTCTGGGTGACAGAGTAAGACTCCAACTCAAAAAAAAAAAAACTCAAAGTGGAGTAAACTAATTTAATTACTATTTCTGAAATGTCACCTTAATTTTTATAATAAACATCTAATCAATAACTGATCATTGCCATTTCAGCAACATTTATGTTAAAAACTGTATTAGAGAATTAAAATTATTTCGATGTATATTTATATGTATGTGTGTGCATATATATGTATGTACTTACATATACTCATAAATCATTCCTGCATAGAAATCTTAAGGTCTCGTTCTAATTTTTCCTTCATACTCTCCATTATATTTTTTATCATATTTAGTTTTGTTAAAATGCTATAAGTAACACGGGGCAGAACTCAACTGAGAAGCAGCCAACACCACTCCTCAGTCAGCTGCAAAATAGTGATTTATCTCTGAAGGACTTATTGTAGTTCAGAGAGAGGACTGTTTTATAAATGTTCCTATAGTATATATAACTTCATGGGCATGATAAGAAAATGGGTGCTTTCCCAAGCTGTCCTTTCCAATTTACATTTCAGCATATGAATTTTAGTCCATTGTACTTGCACATTTTAAAAAAATGTTAGTAAAACAATTCTGTTAATCCCCAAGATAATTTTATTTTCATTGTGTGTTAGTATAGGGAAAAATGGAAATTCTATGTATCTTACACAAGTTTATATTTTAACCAGAATTGGTGTATTTTTTAAAAGTGCTAAAGTTTTCGGCTGTATTTATTAGATGAGACACTTAGTCTATTGTTTTTGATGAATACTTTATATTACTGATTACTTTTGGTGGTGGAAAAGCAGCTTAGACAACTAAAATCTACAGTAAAACGATCTTAATTCATTTGGAGTAATCTTGGGTAATTCACAGTTTCATTTATTTTGTGAAATTTAGTGACAATTTTTAAAAAAAATTCTACTTCCTCTTTTTGAAAACGTCAATAGTTTGCATAAATGAGTTATATTCATTATTATGAAATGCTATTATAAGTCCCTTTCCCCAAACATCTTCTAGCACAACTCTCTAATTTCACAAATACCTGAGATGTTAGGCATCTTGTTTGTGGTTGCAATATTAGTTTATAGGCAGATGTGAGACTTAGAACCCAAGTCTTCTGGTATATATTTTTCAGCTGATCCTGCTAAGTCATGTGGCTTCACAAAATTGAAAATTGTACTTATTACATAACAAATTATATTTCATAACTAATATATTCATTTATATTAACATAAATTATATTTCATTCCATGTTTTCCAGAGTCAAAATGTATTTGAGCTTAATGTCACTGAAACACCAGAAGGAGACAAGATGCCACAACTAATTGTTCAAAAGGAGTTAGATAGGGAAGAGAAGGATACTTATGTGATGAAGGTAAAGGTTGAAGATGGTGGCTTTCCTCAAAGATCCAGTACTGCTATTTTGCAAGTAAGTGTTGCTGATACAAATGACAACCACCCAGTCTTTAAGGAGAAAGAAATTGAAGTCACTATACCAGAAAACGCTCCTGTAGGTACTTCAGTGACACAGCTCCATGCCACAGATGCCGACATAGGTGAAAATGCCAGGATTCACTACTATTTCAGCAATCTAGTTTCTAACATCGCCAAGAGACTATTTCACCTCAACACTACCACTGGACTTATAACAATCAAAGAACCACTGGATAGGGAAGAATCACCAAACCACAAGTTACTGGTTTTGGCAAGTGATGGTGGATTAATGCCAGCAAGAGCAATGGTGCTGGTAAATGTTACAGATATCAATGATAATGTCCCATCAATTGACATAAGATACATCATCAATCCAGTCAATGACACTGTGGTTCTTTCAGAAAATATTCCACTCAACACCAAAATTGCTCTCATAACTGTAACGGATAAGGATGCTGACCATAATGGTAGAGTGACATGCTTCACAGATCATGACATTCCTTTCAGATTAAGGCCAGTATTCAGTAATCAATTTCTCCTGGAGACTGCAGCATTTCTTGACTATGAGTCCACAAATAATTATGCCATTAAATTACTGGCTGCAGATGCTGGCTATCCTTCTTTGAATGAGTCATCCACGCTCCACATCAAAGTGAAAGATGAAAATGACAATGCTCCAGTATTCACCCCACCTTTCATAAGTCTTTCTGTTCCTGAGAATAACTATCCTGGTGCCCAGTTGACAAAAATAAGTGCAACAGATGCAGACAGTGGGCGTAATGCAGAGATCACTTACCTGCTAGGCACTGATGCTCCACCTGAATTCAGCTTGGATCGTCGTACAGGCATTCTGACTGCAGTGAAGAAACTGGATAGAGAAAAACAGGAACATTATTTCTTCACAGCTGTAGCAAAAGACAATGGGGTGCCACCCTTAATAGCCAATGCCACAGTCTTTGTGACTGTTCTTGATCAGAATGACAACACTCCAACTTTCACTCACAATGAATACAACTTCTATGTCCCAGAAAGCCTTCCAAAACATGGCACAGTAGGACTAATCACTGTAACTGATCCTGATCTTGGAGATAATTCTGCAGTCACTCTCACAGTTTTAGGTGCAAATAATGACTTCTCCATTGATTCAGACACTGGTGTCATCCAACCAAATATTTCATTTGATAGAGAAAAACAAGCGTCTTACACTTTCTATGTAAAGGCTGAAGATGGTGGTAGGATATCACGTTCTTCAACTGCCAAAGTAACCATAAATGTGGTTGATGTCAATGACAACAAACCAGTTTTTATTGTCCCTCCTTCCAACTACTCTTATGAATTGGTTCTACCATCCACTAATCCAGGCACAGTGGTCTTCAAGGTAATTGCGGTTGACAATGACACTGGAATTAATGCAGACATTCGTTATAGCATTGTAGGAGGAAACACAAAGGATCTGTTTATAATTGACCAAATAACAGGCAATATCACACTGAAGGAGAAAAGTCTCATTGCAGATCTTGGTTTACACAAACTGGTAGTTGAAGCTAAGGACTTAGGACAACCTGATTCTCTCTTCAGTGTTGTAATTGTCAATTTGTTCGTGAATGACTCAGTGACGAATGCTACACTGATTCAAGAAATGGTGCGCAAAAGCTTCAAGACACCAGAGACTGAAAATACTGAGACAGCTGATGCATCTTCACCAACAAGTGACTATGTCAAGATAGTGGTTGCCATTGTTGCTGGCACCATAACTGTTATCTTAGTAATTGTTATCACTGCTGTAGTACGATGTCGCCAATCACCATACTTTAAGGCTTCTCAGAAAAACAAACAGAATTCTGAATGGGCTACTCCAAACCCAGAAAACAGGCAGATGATAATGATGAAGCAAAAGAAGAAGAATAAGAAGAAGAAGCATGCCCCTAAGAACCTGCTACTTAACTTTGTCACTATTGAAGAAACTAAGGTAGATGATGCTGACAATGATGGAAACAGTGTTACACTAGACCTTCCTATTGAGCTGGAAGAACAAACCATGAGCAAGTACAGCTGGAGCACTACACCTACTACTTTCAAACCTGACAGTCCCGATTTGGCTCGGCACTACTTATCTGCCTCTCCACAACCTGCCTTCCAGATCCAGCCTGAAAGTCCGCTGAATTCAAAGCACCACATAATCCAGGAACTGCCTGCTGATAACACCTTTGTGACCTGTGATTCCATCTCCAAGTGTTCCTCCAGCAGCTCTGATCCCTACAGCATTTCTGAGTGCAGCTATCCAACGACAACCTTCAAGACTCCTGTCTCTGTACACACCAGACCGGTAGGTAATCCAAGTTTCTAACAAAACTTTCTAATCATATATTTTGTATTATTTTCAGTTGATGTAGTACTTTACAGAATCTACTAACTTCAAAGAGGGTCCAAAACAATCATCATATTCTGTACAAGTATCCAAACATAAATGGATTCGTGTAAGTGTGGTAAAAAATCAGAATAAAATGACTATTGATTGTAGGAAAATTGGGTGCAGAATGATGATTATAATAGGGGCAAGTTTTGTCTGTAGGTGGCAGTATGGCACTTCTTGCTAGAGAATATACTGGAAAAACTCCAAACAAAAGGTTATAGCACTGTCCTCCAAACCATTGCATGCATAAGGATTAGAACTAGTACTAGATACTTCACAGTAAAACTTTCTGCATTCTGATAAGCAGCTCTTAATACTAATGGTGTTGAGAATACCAGCTTAATTTGGGAAAATCTGTGACTGCCCATGGTAACTAAATGGCACCAAGATATCCTCTTCACACCTCACCATGCTTCCAAGATCCTCAAAAAGAAAAGTGTCATTTTCAGATAGAAGCTCAAATTATTCTTGTTCATCAAATCTATATTCATACAATGTAACAAGAATTGGATTAGAAAAATGAAGGCATGCTCACTCTCATCTTCAAGTCAGAGAAAGAAATAGATACAAGATTTCTATTTTAGATATCCATTTAAATATTTGCATATTTATGCAAGGTATTTTGAGCCCTTCAGAAGACATTCTTAAAAGATAATGGTTTTTGGAATATGAAATATGTTTGGTTTCTCGAATGGGCATTAAAGAAAATATGGGTATGTGAAGACCCAAGAAATATGTGCACGATAATTTGGAACCCAATAAATTTATGAAAACAAGGGTTTATTCAGTTTATTTGTAGTCCATGGATAAATAAATACAAATTTATCTAGAAATTCATGAGTACATTAAATGATTTAAGTATGGTTATTTTCATAATAAAATCATGCAATGCAATTCATCTATAATTTTTCCTCTTGAATTCATGCCACTTGTCTTTATTATTTTATCTATGTAACTCTTAGAAAGGGTTTAGTCTCAATTCAGTGAATAAAGTATTTTGAACATATATTCAGGCTTAATAAAATGGTAGCAATATGAAAGTCAAAATAGACTCCTTCTAACAGAGATATTAAAGAAGTCTATTGAATTCAAGGTAACAATGCAAATATTTTACCATAATTTTGGAAATGGATTTAAAAATAGAAGTCACTCAAGAATATGAACAGCTAATCAATACAATAGCATTAATCTTTCTCCCTGAATCACACAGTGAAGGTAGGTACTAATTCAGTTGTGGGTACATTTTGTGACAATAGGGCCACAATTAAGGGCTGTTTCAAAAGGTAAAATAGAACCCTAGTCTCTGTGTAGAGATTTTCTTTTAGGCTTTGAATGAATTTACAAGGTAGTGTTATTTCTACAGTTTGGATGAGTCCCATGTTTCTCTACATTGGTGGGTCTTAGATGTGCAACAAACAATAGACGCCTAACATCTCCACAAGATGTGTTTTGTTTACATTTAATCATTTAAACTGGCATTCTCATTTTCTGATTCTTATCACTATTCTGCTTATTGGAAAATTTTCTCAGTAACGACAAAAAATACCTTTCATGAAAAACACATTAAATGTGTTGTGTATCCTAATAGCATTTTTTTCCTGGGTTTAATTTGTGACTTGCTTTAAAAAGTATACAAAGGGTGGGTTTGTGAATTACTTTTGTAGGTCTGCATTTTCAATAGATTGGCTCATGAAATTAGTTAGTGGAGCAAGTTCTAGCTTCAATTGTTTTTGGAGGCACAGAGATTTTACTAGCTAGACTAATTATACTTGAGTATATGAACATAAAGCAAGCCAAGCATGAATAAAGGAAAATCATTGAAGTATCCAAAGAGCTTCCATTTTTATTTTCTTAAATATTTCACAATACTTAAAAAGTAAGTAAAACTAACAAATTCTTTCCTATGATAGCATTTTATATTACATAGCTAAGATACTTTTTCCATAGGACACATGGCTTCATGAATTAGGCAAACTATGAAAGGTAAATGCTAATGAGAAGGAGTAAGGTAAATGCTAATGAGAAGGAGTTATTGGTTGTCATTAGGTTTTTATTAACCAAAAGGACTGCAGTAAGTCCTCTGCATAAGTACGAGTTTTGTTCCAAGAGTGCATTCATAAGTCCAATTTGTTCATAAGTTCAACAAAAATAGCCTAGATCCCCAACTAATACAATTGACTATATAGCATTGTACTATAATAGAATTATAATACTTTTCACACAAATAAACACAAAAAATAAAGTAAGCATTTTTAATCTTACAGCACAATACCTTGCATGCATGTGACAAGGTACACCAGGCACGTGAACTAATTTATATGATCGAACATGCAAATGCACTTTCTCATCTTTGAAAGTTCACAACTTGAAGGTTCATATGTAAGGGACTTACTGTATTTTAAAATCAATGAGATATCAGATTACTAATTTATTTGACATCTTGAAAAATAAATTATATATTTTATGTCATTGGTTTGCAGTTGTTCCATATTCATTACTAAATATCTTCTGGTCATGAATTGGTGAACTTAGATTAATATGATACTAAATATAATTAAAATCTTACATTTAGTGCTACATTTGCAATGTTCTTTACCCTTTCTGTATGCTCTTCAACTTGTAATTAATGCCAGGAAAAGCATTTTATGTCACTGATGTTGCAGAATTGCTAACAAGTTAAGTGAACACTGAAAAGAAAATTATGTGTTTAAAAATTCAAATATCCAGTCCTCACAGAAACAAAGAGATGAGTATCACATGTTCTCACTCATAAGTGGACTTTGAACACCTACCGTATTACTGTAGGAAAGGAATTGAAAGTAGCAGGAAACTGCGGGAAGGGGGGTCGGGGAGTGGGCAGCTGGGATTGACAGCAGTCGATATCCACCTGGGGAAGCAGGGCCACACCTCATCAATAAGCGTACCTGCACAATAAACATTTGTGTACCTAACCCTGAATTGTACCCCACAATTTCAAAATAAAAATTAAAAGAGAAAAGATAACTCAAATAGAGTAAGTGTCTTCTTTTAAAGAATCATCATACAAAATGGGGAAAAGTGTCAACCCCTCCAATAAAAATTTGTTGTTCTTGAAGGAAGTACTAAGAGTAGAATAAAATATTACTGTTAGCAGAAGGCAAAAGTATTCCAATTTATTTCAAACACAGTAAAACACATTTTCAAAAGGAGTCTTTAGGGTGATATTTATATTTAGCTCATTACTCATCTGAATAGATACATGAAAGTGGAGAAATAAAATAGTTCTAGTAGGGTGTAAGAAGCAAGGCAATTTATTCAAAATTTAATCTTTTAGAAAGGGAATCAAATATTTTCTATAGATTATTTCTCTGACTCTGATGTTCTTGAAAACTATGGAACATTTGTTTGATTGTAGCACATCTATTGAATAAAGTCATCTGTAACTGGGGAATATAATGCTCCTCTTTGTCATAAGTTTCTACATGAATTATGGAAAGCATTTTGTATATATTGTACTAGAAATGAAAATCATAACGTTTAAGAGACTGAGTCTACAGATTACCTTCTATTAACACCTTTCAGAGCAAGCAGATAGCATTTGGTTGGTATGACTCTACAAAAACAATAAGGATAAATAACTATTTTAAAATAAGTTTTTCTTCTTATTATATAAAGGAGATAAACTACTAAAATAAAGTCTTGCTCAATACTGCTCCCTCATTAATATATTGTGAAGACTATACATTTGAAAAATAGTGAGGAGAATGAAAATGAATATACAATTTTTGAGGGCCTTCTATATTCCAGTCACTGTTTAAGACGTGGTAAAATATTTACCCAAAACAAAACAAATTTTTGTGATTTGAGTTGAAATAGTCTTACAATTTCAGAAATGGGGTGACAAGAATGGTAAAAGACTTCAACAGTTATAATTCATGGATGGAACCATGCTGTAAATATAATAACTGGATTCAAAATTATAACACTTGGAGTTATCTTGGAATAGACTTAGAATTCACTATTGTTAAATTTGGTAACTTTGATTCTGTGCATCTATATTTTGGAAATGTGAATTTTAATCATGTAGCGTGCTTGGCAAGTAAGACTCCTAGAACATAATCATCTGATTTTGATAACATGTTATTTTTTCTTGACCTAGACTGATTCCAGGACATCAACTATTGAAATCTGCAGTGAGATATACTTTCTAGGCACAACATAATTCTATTCCCTTTCCAAAATTTCCAATTGTTTGTGATTTCAAAATTTGACTAAGTTAATTAATTTTATAATCTGGATTTCCATGATAAAAGCAAGCAAAACAAAAACCATGTTGAAAATGATGCTCCAGTGAACGTTGTGCTTTCTTTAGTGGTAATAGGCAATAGAAATTTAAAATTTACAGAAGAAACAGTGCAATGTAATAACATAGTTCTGTGACACTGTTTCTCAGTTTACTTGCTCTTGATGTCAACAGTTGTGATGTAATAGAATGCTATTTTGGTATACACACTGATGGTTAATGTATTAATCATAAGACATGGAATTATTTGCCCTGTCTGATTTCTGAAGAGTTTAAACATCATCTCTGGGAGTTTGGAAGTGAAGCTAAGTTTTCCAAGCTACACTGTGAAAGGAATACAAGGCAAGAGATTTTTTTTTTAAGACACCAAAATGAACAAAAAAACAAAAAACAAAACCACAAAAGTTTATTTCAGTGTTTTGAAAATAATCACTGACATAGCATTGATGAGAAAAATCATTACAATTGCCTACCACTCTGCTTAAAAGTTGGATGACACAAAATAATCTTACTGGATTTTTATATTGATTGTAATCATGTTGTTCCACTACTTTAATCATTACTAAATTATTTTTGTTGTAATCATGTTTTCGTTTTCCAAAAGCTCCTAAAATGAAAGCTTTTCTATTTTTATCAAAAGAAAAGTGCAATGTCCTTTATACTCCCTAATATTTTGAGAAAACATATATTGATATTTCATTTTTTTTTCATTATTCAATATTTTTTATTGTGATATTGTGGGGTACAATTAAGGGTTAAGTATACAAATATGCCCCGTTCAGGCACCCTTGTTGATAAGAAGTGTCCCTCCCATCCCCAGACAGGTATTTACTACCATTGATCCAGTGGCAAACAATAGAATTGGTTATGGCCAATGCAATAAGAAAGAAAATGTATCAAGAAATATTTGAGACTCATGCGATTTGAGGAGGGAGATGTAGAAGCAGACTCAGACTAAACTTTTGGGAGTCACACCATGGAACTAGTCTCCTGAGAAACTTCACCCACAGCCAAATCTAAAACCACAACTCCAGGACCTTCTCTGCTGCTACATTAGTTACTGCATCTGATGGGTAGATCCCAGGTCCCGAGGGAAACGGAAACTTTAGACACACACAGAAAAGGAATTTGAAAGATCCTTTTGGGTATTCACAAAGGATAAACACCCACTGTAATTTTCCATTTGAATAGGTATCAGCAATTGTCCTTTCACATTTATTTTTAATTAGTTAGTTGATGGAATATTTAACTTACATAATTGAAAACATAAATACAACCAGGATACAATGACCATTGGTCACCATTGTATCTCTAGTACCTAAAGCAATGCCTAGCATGGAGTAGACAATCAAAAAATATTCACTGAATGAAGAAATGAACTGGAATAAATAGATATGGTCACAAGCACTCTTGATAAGCACGTGACTCTAACTGGTTGTAGCAGACGTTTCTAGGTCTTCTAACCCGGAGCCTTCCCTGTGCTGTGAGTCTCCATCAGAATATTTTATAGAGGAAATGGAGAGTTTCAGTGATGTGGGGAGTTGATGAAGGGACAGTTGGTCAAGAGACAGTCTGTAGACAATTTTCTTAATCTGCCATTAAAGGTTGTGCTCTAAGGATGCATTGTAAGATTTTATTTTTCCCTTAAAGTTTATAGACAATTCTACATGATTTTCATAACTCAATCAGATATGTCAAACATTATCTTAAAAAATTAAAAATTTAAAAAGTGTAATGCTTTGAGATAGAAACTTTCCTAAAATGTATTTTCTGACTCTTAAACATTATTTAATCTTTTCTAAATGACTCAGTGTTATTAATATGACTTATTATGATGGGACTCAAAGTAATTCTTTCGGGTATGAAGTACAAGTCCCATTTGCCTGTACATCAAGCAGCCCCGACAGCTCCAGGGATGGGTGACCTGTGGTGTATTGCCTTATTTTTTAGCAGTCGATTCTTTCCGACTTAGGTAAGAGAAGGAAAATAAATATTGTTGAAACTTGCATATGCTTTTTCCAGAAAAATTATTAGTTCACTTAATCCATTATTACATTTACCAGACTATGTTGCAATTATTTGTTTTTTTTCTCCCTTACTAGACTGTAAAATGAGGATAAGAGCAAAAATTATGTCTAATTTTTATTTGCGCCGCCCCCCCACACACACACACAAGCTTAACACAATCACCGGGGCCATGGTAAGCACTCAATAATTATTTGTGAATTAATTTTCAACAATACCGCAAAGCAAGTTCCCCTTGCTCCAGGTGAGGCAGTGAGGTTCAGAGAGGTGAAAATCACACACGTGGTGAATGACTGAGCTAGTATTTAACCCCAGGTCTTGAGTCTGACTCTAATAACCCATGGTCTCTCCTAGACTAGATACACAATAGCCTCCATTGGAGGGTCTGAGAAGCCATGTATAACCACACTCAGGCAGAACCCCTGGGGAACGTGATGGTAGAAATTGTGATCTCCAAGAAGGGAAATTATGACCTCAAATAGCCAGATTTAGCAGTCTTTTTCTGCCCAGCATTTGCCTCTGAGCACAAAAGAAACCCCCACTAAGGTCAAGTGACCTGACTTCACAACAAAGCTCCTTGCACCGTCTCATTTGCCTAAAACTACTAACATGTCCCACCTGCCAATACCCCACTCTCTCTGCTTTTACCTACCTTTTCTTCCTTTAAACTTAGACTGGTGCTCATCCCCCCCACCCCCCCGCCCCGAAAATGGTTGTTGATTGCCAAACAACCTTCAGGCACCATTCTCTATCGCAACCTACTTGGCGACCATTTCCCCAACCAGATGGTGGGTCTTGGAAGCAGAAACCCCTTCTGTGCCCGTCTGGCTCACCCTCTACCCAGTGGAGGACTTTGTACCATAAATTGAGCATGGATCACCAACTCAGGAATTGTGGCTGGGAAGGAGAATGGGGACAACTTCGTGTCAAAGAATTTGAATCTGAGATATAGGAATGTTTAAAATTATCTAATCTGACTAACTCTAGATTTTGTTTTGTTTTGTTTTATGATGAAGAAACTGAGACCAGAGCAGGTAAGTGAGTGAGCTCTCCAAGGCCACAGCCACCGGAGGGGCAGCTCGCAGAAGACAGGCTGGGGAAAGTGGAGGCCATGGGAGAGCCGGCCAGAGCGGCAGGCAGAGGGGTGAAGACGAAGATGGACTGGTCATGGTGCAAGAACTCGAACAGCAATGCTGAAGGCAGAGGCCAGCCAGCCAAGTCAAGCTAAAAGGGACAGGCCAAGTGAACTAGATCCTGACGGCCCTAGCAGGAGGCCCAAGCCTCCAGAGCACAGGGCTGGCTAGCACTTAGGGAGTACACACACAGGGGTGAATGTGGGCTGAGAGGACACAGGCTCCCCATATCACCAGACTAAGATGATAGTTTCCAAGAAAGACCCTCCACCCACTATCAGCATTTGTCCTGTGGTAGGTCACAAAGGGTACAGAGGCAGACAATGCCTGGTTTCTTACCCTCAACCTGCATAAGCACAGCACTCTGTGTGTGTGTGTGTGTGTGTGTGTGTGTGTGTGTGTGTGTGTCGTGAGGGTGATGCAACAGATACCATTGGGGCCTGGTGCACATTCAGTGTTGGAGGAGGAAAATGGAAGGTGACACGGAAGCTAAAACCCTGATGCCAATCCCAAGCCCACCAACACCCCGCCAGCAACCCCTCACCACCCTCACCATTGGCTGCCTGAACCTGAAAAGGCCTGGCAGAGCTGACAGAGTGGGTATCAGGGGGTGGAACGGGCTGCACTATTCCTCCAACAGAGGAAATACAAAAGCACCAGAGAAGTCGTTCAGAAGCATGGACATGACTCTCAGAACCATGAGAGCTAAGCAGGAAGCGAGGAGAAAGGTGTCCTATCGATTGGCAGAGTGTGCTTATGGGGAGGCATCAGACATCAACACATTGGTGGCTCTGCCGATTGAGCCACTCAGTCATGCCACATTCACCGCTTCCACAAACGTTCACAGAATAGTTGCTGCATGCTGGGTCCTGCGGTAGGACACAAAGGATACAAAGGCAGACAACGTGTGGTCTCTTACCCTCAACTTGCAGAAGCTCAGTACTGAGAGAGAGAAAGAGAAAGAAAGAGAGAGTGTGTGGCACGAGGGTGATGCAACAGATACCACTGGGGCCTGGTACACACGCCCGTGGCTCTCACTGCCCCAGTCCAGGCCTAGGTATCCTCCTGAGTCCATCAATTCTCCACTTCTTTTCTCAGCATGGCACAAGCCAGACTCTCAGGGATTCATTCAGGGTCCCAACCAATGACAGATGGGAACCACAGGGCAGTCTTCAGCCTGCTTCACCCAAGGAACCTGACTCCACACTGTCTCCCAGAGGTAAACTGCTCATGATACAATCTTTCTTCCATTGGTTTTCTACTCTTCACTCTCTCACCCACTACCCGGCCAGGACTTCCTGGAATCGCTTCCCAAGGAACTATTTGCATTCAAATCCCTGGCTCAGGGTTGGTTTCTGGGGAGACTCTCCAAGTCAGGCAACCAACAACCATTTTAGGGGAAGGGGAGATGAGCACAGATCTAAATTTAAAGGATGAAGAAGCAGGGGGGATGGGGTGTTGGTGAGTGAGACACGCCGGGCATTTTAGGTAAATGAAGTGGAGTAAGGAGGAGAGGAAGTGTCTCCCAGGAAGATGGAGGAATGTAAAGGACTTTGGCGTGCTAGGGTGTAAAGTGAGTGGTGGGGGCAGGAGAGATGAGTCGGGAGAGGTATAAGGGGCCACATATCTCCCTGCCCTTGGAAACCTCCCTGAAGACCCTTGTTTTTCTCCCGGATGCTGGAAACAGACTCAATACTTGGTGGCAAATGGGGCATTAAAACAATAGGATCTGCCAAGCAATTCCCTTAAATCCCATTTATTTGTGCTAAGATTGCAATGAATGGGAATAAATGTTAACTCTAGTCCGCTAAACAATGCTTACACCAGGAGACTATGCTGAGATTTTCCAAAGCTGAGCCAGAATGAATGCCATCCCAGGAATAATACTATATTCTCCCCCCCCCTTTCCCCCCCTCCACCCCCTCTCTCTCTCTCTTAAGTGAGAGAAGTCTTAGCATTAGCCCCCAAACAACCTCTTAATGTTTAATGTTTTGCTAATACAGCCCCACCCCGCACTACCCAAGAGCAATCTGGAACAGAAAAAATAAAAAAGTTCTATTTTTAAAACGCCAGCAAAAAAGACTCTGCCTGGGAAACTATATGATAGAAGCTGTTCACATCCAATATCTGAAAGAGCTACCGTTGGTATGAATAATTCAAAAAAAGCTCCAGACAAATGATCCTGGGATTATATGGAAATAGAAAAAAACCTCTGGAGTCTGCCGCTGCTTTTATTAAAGCCTAGTTCACATTGAACACTGTTTTCTCTGGGGTGATTTCCACTACAAATGAGCAGTCAATAAGGCAGAATCTGCCCGCGATCGCGTCCGTGTGAGAGCCGGAAGAAAAGTCATTTTTATCTTCTATTCATTTTCACCTTGTAAATTATTAACTAATGCAGATTGGGTAAAAAATTAAAAGTAAGCACATTAGTCTTCATTTGTTTATTTTAATTATTTAGTAGGCTCACAAGCTTCATTACAAAACATACAAGAGGATTCTTCCCCTAAATATTTCTGCTGTCTGCACAGATCTGACACAATTCAGAACTGCTAGGAGCTCTGTTCATAAGTTAAATAAAACAGAGCTTCAGCGGCCCAGATCATACAGTTGACATTACGCCCCATCCTGACTTTGTTAATTATGGCATTGCTGCCAAAATGTGTCAGAGGCACCTTGAAGCAATGGAGGCTGGGCATTTGAATTTTCCTGAAAGCTGGCATTTTACATAACCTTTGGCATTATCCATCTGAAGTGAAAGCACTTGTAAGAAAAAGCCTTCTTTTACAATCACATTTGGCTCTCAATGTGTTAATAAAACCATTAGGTGAGGTGATTTTGCAATGTCTAAGGAATGACTTCGATGGCAAGGGAATCCTTGATGAAAATTTTCACTGCCATTAGGAAAAGATGGTGCCTGTAAGAGGCAAATAGGACTTCACAGTTTCAATGTATTTAAGCTAATGGATCACTTTGTAGTAGAGAGATGTCAGGATGTGAGAGCCATCAGATAAAATAAGTCTGGATATTTAAGCATTTGTCTTACAGATTTTTTTCAAGGAAGATCCCAAATGAAGTTTTCATCTTGTGTATAAAATAAACAAATTGAGAACTGACACCAGGAAATAGTATTAGGGATATCTATTTATTACTCATGCCAATGAATAAGTTTGCTCACTTGAGACATGAAAATATTCCACATGATAAGATAATTGTGTAAGGAAGTTGGAGAAAAGGGAAAACAAGAGCAGAAAAAAAAAAAAACACAGAAGGAGACTCTAAGATCTGTACAAGGCTTCATATTTGGCTGTGATATTCCTAGCAGCCAAAATTAAAGAAAAAAACACAATTAGTTATAAGACTCACAGAACGCCTAGGAAGCAAAAACAGTAAGTGAGGAATAAAGTAAGTATAACAATATAGCCAGGTAATCTGCCTCCCTAAAGTTGGGCACTATCCAATTTTAGTTCAAGTGATGAATATACTAGAGTGTATACAAGGCTATAAATTTGTAGTTCTCAAGCTGTGGGCTACATGTATTTTATCTGAATCTACTGCAATGCTTTGGAAAGCATAGCCTATTGGGTCCCACTCCTAGAAATTCTGATTCAATAGGTCTGGGGTGGAGTTCAGGAATTTGCATTTTGCACAAGGTTCCAGTTGCTGTCAATGTTTCTGGTTCAAGAACCACACTTTGAGAACTACTGGTATAAATTAATTTCTTAGCGGAAAGACATTTAAACAAATTTGTAATTCTGTAATTCTCTTACTGTCCTTAGCATCCTTCTAAACTTTGCCATGTCCTTTTTAGTAAGTTTCAGAGAGAGATTCAGATGTAAAAGAATGTAGACAAGATGACCATGCAGAATCCATATATTGGTCAGAATAAACTGAGACAATTAATTTTAAAAAGTTCAGTAACAGTAATTATTTTATAACATTAATTATTGTGCTAATTCCCTTTCTGAAATCCCCTTCCCCCAACTTAACCTTCATAAAAAAAGAAAGAAGTTGTTAGTTTCACTGAGGTTTGTCTAAGGCCACAGTCTGTTTGCAGGATGTTTCAGGATCTAGGTCAAACTCAGTCTCCTCTTGAGAGTATAAAGTTCTAAGAAAAAGGACAGACACCCCAGAGAAATTGGTACTTTTCTTCGGAGGTCCTGTATTTTCTGCCTTAGTGTGAAAACATAACCTATTATTCTGTCTCAAGATAGACACCATGAGGAAGAGGGAAAGCAAAGGCTGTGATTGAAAAGAAAAGTGGTTGGCATCAGGTGGTCACTTTCCTTACAACCTGCTGAAAATGATAGTTTTTATGCCTGAATGAATATTTTAAACTCAGTCTGGATTCCAGGAATAAATAAATAGATCACTTCCCTTTGCACTAAATAAGTGCTTCTGTCTATTCTCTCATCCTTAAATTAAAGGAGCATTTTGACATGAATGCTTGACTCTAGTAAAAATTAGCATAAATTCTGCATTGGTATATTAAAGGGAAATTACGCAAATGTGAAATATGAATAGAATGTTCTCAAGGCTAAATACTGACAGAATGAAGAGTATGGCTTAATGCATAGATGCCAAAAAACTGTGCTGGAAAACAGGGATTCAGCCTTTGTTCATTTATTATAATAATTGACATTAATTTTAATTATTAATGATAATTCTTCAAAGTGTATTTTTAATAGTAATGAAATCTTAGGAAGCTGAGTCCACCTGACAGCCCTTGACTATTTAATCTTGGCTAAAAAATGTGATGGAATCATAAAGTTCTCATCAGTAAGATGATACAGCTGATGAATTAATAAAGTGAGAATTACCATATTTCCTTTATGTCTAAGGCCTTTATTTGCATAGTTGAAAATATATGTTAAATCATTACAGTGCTTTCCAATTCTAATATCATGCTATTGTGGAATGTTTAGGCTTAGAGGTTGTTTTATCCTGACAGATGAGAAATCAAAGGTCCCTACAAGTCAAATTACTTGTCCAAGGTTAAATACAGAGTAAGTGACAAGGCCAGGCTTGAACACGAGCACACCTTGGTTCTTCTTTGCCTGTGGCATGAATCTTGTGTCTGTGTAGGGAAAGGTTGCATTATGATGTGAAGAAATGGAACACTCCCTCCTGATTGTTTGATGTGGCTATAATCTAAAATAAGCTTCAGACCAGGTGTGGTATGTCACACCTATAATCCCAGCACTCTGGGAGACCAAGGTGAGAGGATTGCTTAAGCCCAGGAGTTTGAGACCAGTCTAAGCAACAAAGCGAGACTTCATTTTTACAAAAAATTTTTTAAAAAATGAGCCAGGCACAGTGTCACGTGCCTGTAGTTCCAGCTACTTGGGAGGCTGAGACAGAAAGATTGCCTGAGTCGAGAAGTTGAGGCTTCAGTGAGCCTTGATCATGCCACTGCACCCCAGCCTGGGTGACAGAGTTAGACTCCAATTCAAGAAATAAAAATTTTTTTAAAAGTAAGCTTCAAGGGCCATGGGCTGAGAAAATAGCGCCTGTGACTGCATCTGACTTGGTATTCTATTCTATTGCATTTATATTGCTTTTTCCTTTTTTTTTTCCCCACATGAATTAGAACAGCTCCAAATGTACCTTTCTATCCTTATCTCCAACAAAAACAATGGCATCAATTTGCCACACCTCCAATATGTCATGTCTCAGGTCGCATTCTTGCCTTCCAGAGGCCAATGATGTGAGTAAATAGTGGACAGGGTTTCTAAAAATGTCATCAATCTCCAAGACGTAAAGAAGACCAATGTAATTGTCCCTTTCCAATCATAATTGTATGCAATTCCCACAGGTTCTCTTCCTCTCCATCCTACCTTAACGTTCTTATCAAGATGTGATTTGTCCTTTAGTTTTCTCCCAGTCTCCTTCATGAAGCCTTCCTTGAAGCAGAAATAGCTCCTCAATGTCTCTGATGATGGTGGTACAGTGATAATGGTTCTTCATTATGGTGGATGAGGGTCTAAAGTCTCCATCCTATTCCAGGCTATAATCACTTTGAGGACAGAGACTCTACTCAGCCCTAGATCCCACACTAACCTATATGTTGTCTTGCTTGTAGTTACTGCCCAATAAACATTTGCTAAATTTAGTTATAGTTATTGAATCTATCTATCTATCTATCTATCTATCTATCTATCTATCTATCTATCTGTCATCTATCTATCTATCTGTCTGTCTTTATCTGTAGTCTGGTATAAAGAATCAGCAAATATTTGCTGAATGGAAGAGTGGATATAAAGTTGAAGAAATAATAAATAAGTGAACAAATGCATAAAATTCATGGATTAATCTACTTTATTGCCAGATAAGTCCTACTTCTATGATACAAAAAATATTTAGTTAAAAAAATCAAGGGAAACTATTTTCAAGAATCAAAATATTTCTGGTCACAAAAATTTATTTTACAATTCATGTTCATTATTCCTGTGGAAAAAAAAAATCTTTGAAATTTTAAGGCTACTTATGATTCGTTTTACTACCCATGTAATAAAAATAGTTCACTCTTGCTTAAGATGCAAGTGGATTGTGTGTTGATCACTATGAATGAATTAGTAGTAAACTGAGAAGAAGAAGTTTGACTCTGCCCATGGGTAGAAAGGTCACAGATACCCTTCTACAGCTCATCATGCCTTTTCCCTAGTTTGACTCCTTCTCCATCATTCTCTTCAACATGCTCTTTTCTCTTCTTCATTTTTTGTCTATACCAGTAGGAAATCACCATAGCAACAATCTGAAATAAATCAATTCAGCTACTATTTTCTAGATGTTACAGCATTGTTCAGAGGTCAAATTTCAAAGAAAGCAAAAGACTGAAGCTCCTGACAGATGCAGGAGGCAGAATTTTCTGCTAACCTGAATAACACCAATGAAAGGAAACAGAAGGTGATCTCATCGCTTCAAGCCCAGTGAGACAGCTGTTAAAAAAAAAAAAAAAAAGAAAAGGAAAGAAAGAAAGAAAAAAAAGGATATGATCACTCAGATGCGTGTGTTCCTTCTGAGGGAACTTTTAACTATCTGTGAGCAGTACTGGAAGAAAAGGTGGAAACAATTCAAGCAAATTAAAAAAGAATAAACATGCTCTTTATTTGAAATGTGCCATTTCTCCATACCTGAGCCTTTAATGATAAAGACATTTTATTTAATGATAACACACATTGATTTATATCCTCTTATAGGTACTGAGGTTGTCTTTTCTACCCAAAGAAGGCACCAAGATCTTACAACTTTGTATCCATTTTACACAATGATCAATGATTTTAAATGCAGCAGGTAGTGTGTGTGTGTGTGTGTGTGTGTGTGTGTGTGTGTGTGTGTCTAAAGATTGAATATAGCAACAAGGCTGAACAATTGATCAGAAATCAGAAGATCTGGGAATCAGTTATGGTTCAATTCTTTACCCAAGATGTGACCATGAACAGTTCACTTAACATCTCTGATCCTCAATTTTTTCACCAGTAAAATAGGCTAATCTTACATGTCTGTTCATTTTAGAGAGTTATTGTGAGAACCAGTAAGAAAGGATTTGTTAGTTATCATTTTGTTCCATCTGTGGTCAGTATCAGAGATCTTCATTCTTAAATCATGCCAAAGTTTTCCTAGTTATTTTGTGCTTGAATATGCAAAACCTTAAAGTCTAGTGTGCTTGCACAGATGGCTGATGACTCTTTATTTATCTTATATTGCATAAAGATACTAACAGTAAAGGATCAAGAGGTTTGGGTTCACCTTGAATTGTACCCCACATCTTTTTAAAAAAAAGAGGCTTGGGTTTGGGTTCAGTCCTAAACCTGCAAATGAATAAGTGTGCAAGCTTGCGTAGGTCACTTCACCTAACAGAAGATCAGTTTTCTCCTTGATTTTATAATATACTTTGTTATTGTTTGAATGTTTGCCTCCCTTCCAAAATTCATGTTGAAACCTAATCCCCAGTATAACAAGATGTACATACAGGTGGGACCTTTTGGAAAGTGATTAAGTCATGAGGGTTGTACCCTCATGGATGGATTAGTATGCTTATAAAAGGGTTTGCATCCCTTCAGGAAGACGTAGCATTCAAGGCACCATCTTGGAAGTAGATGGCCCTCACCAGACACCAAGCCTGCCAGCACATTGATCTTGGACTTCTAGCCTCCAAAATCATGGGAAATAAATTCCTATTCTTTGTAAATGACCCAATTTCAGGTATTTTGTCATAGAAGCACAAATGGACTAAGACATTCCTCCTGGCTCCAGTGTTTCTATAGTGCACAGTAAGAATTAACTGGTTAGAATTTCAAAGTAAACACTTTTTTCTACTTACTTGGAGAAAATGATTTACATGTAGAGCTTCATGACCTTCTCTCCTCCCTCCAACCTGTAAAGACCACTCAGGCAACCATTGTTTAGCTCCCTCTCCTCAATCTTTGTCTGCTTCTCTGAGAAGAACAATGACAAATACTCTGGGTCTAAAGCAGTCAGAGAATAAGACAGTGTCCATGGAACATTGGCAGTAAAGAGATGAGACGTCATGCAGGAAAGAGCAATGAAAAGAAGAAGAACGGACTGACAAAGACAAAGATCAACATGGGTGAGAAAAAAAAGATTCTTCTCAGGCAGTAGGGTAAGAAACTATTGAGAAGTTCAGGCTCTTCAAGAATAGAATGCGTCCTAAGAATGTGTGTTGATCAACACTTGGATCTCCTTAAATAAGAGAAATACAAATAAAGATGTTATTTAGGTCCTCAATCTCTGAAAGTAGCCCTGCTCTGGAGCACATGAGTCACAACTCTGTAATCATTGCAAGCCAGAGGTGCTATGAGTGACTTCTTCACACCCCACCATTGATTATGTGACACTGAGATGATGGTAACTTCAGTGTTTTGTTCCAAAAACATAAATTTTCTTTCAGAAGAGCTGATGTGTGGGCATGATGTATAAGTTTGATGATTAATAAATTCAAAAATCCAGACAAAACACTTTTGCCCAAAAGTGGTTGAATCTCATCTTTTCATAGAAATTATTTTGGGCATGATAGTGACAAACAAATGGCCATTTAAACTACCATGACCTAATCTATATCAATTATGTAAATATATGTCAAAGGCTTACATGTATGTCAATTATGGCACCCTCTCAGGCTATTAAAAAACAATTATAATGAACAAATTATTAAAACTATAGAAGAAACTCAGTGGGATGTGAGAAAGTCAACAATGTATATTTCAGACCATAAATTGCCAATACACTCCAAATAAAAGACCTGCCCCACACTGCATGTCCTGCTGCCCTGGCATATGCCATCATCCATATGTAAACAATTCAACTTCTCATTGACAGCCCATGGGGCCTTGGAGATTTGCTAAGAAGAGCACAAGATCTTATGTTCTCCTGGGTTACAAACATCCATCAGTTTTCAACTGTGAACAATCCTTGGGAACCCTCAGGAAATAGATTAACTATGATTAGTTCTGGAGACAGTCACAGGTTTTTGACTGTGACTGCAAACTAAAAAACAAAATTGAATCAGATATTTATCTGAATTGTGACAACCAGCTGTTCAGATGAAGGAAACAGAACAGTAATGTAATTAGTCTACAGAGGCAGGACTGGTGAGGACCCTGCAAAGTAAGTGATTACTCCATGCCTCAAGCTATCCAACCAATGGAAGAACAGAAAGCCTAAAGGAGAACACTGATCTTTTATTTCTATTTCCTTTAGCAGCAACAAAGAGGTACAATTGGAGCTGACTACGCTGAAGGTACAGGAAGCAGAGGTCAGTGGATCATATTCTAATATGTTATCTTGGCTAAGCACAGTGGCTTACGCCTTTAATCCCAACATTTAGGGATGCTGAGGCGGGAAGATCGCTTGAGCCTAGGAGTGAGAGACCAGCAAAACCCTGTCTCTATAAACAATTTTAAAAATTAGCGAGGCATGGTGGTGCGTGCCTGTAGTCCCAGCTACTCAGGACACTGAGGTGGAAGGATCACCTGAGTCCAGGAGGTCAAGGTTGCCATGAGCTGTGATTGTCATAAACATGTCATGGCACACCAGTCTGGGCAACAGAGTAAGACCTCGACTCAAAAATAATAATAATAATAATAATAATAATAATAATAATATGTTATCATGATCTATTTGTTCCATAAAAACAGATAAATTCATGACAATATAATTAACGCCCAAGTGTATGGGATGTCTTGAAGTAGTTCTAGCGGGATCTATCAGAGACCTGTGCACACAGCCTCTCTATTGTGCTCCATCCATATCTGCTCATCTCTGGGCCTTCCTTTCTTCTCCTGGGGTTGCTGGGGCAAGTGTAGTCACATGGAAGAGTCACTGGATTTGGAGTCAGAGGCCTTTTTCATTGCTATCTTATAAATGTAGCACAAGTAGTATTCTGTATAAGACTATCATGGTAGGTACATGCCATTACACATTCATCAAAGTACACAGACTATACAACACCAAGAGTGAACCCTAATGGAAACTATGGACTTGGGGTGCTAATGATGTGTCAGTGTAGGCTCATTAACTGTAAAAAAAAAGGACTACTGTGGCTCAGGATGTGGATTGCAGAATGTATGTGCTGGTGGGCAAGGTGGGAACTCTATGATTTCTGCTCAACTTTGCTGTGAACCTGATTGTAACCTGCTCTAAAAAATAATCTATATAAAACATTTTTTGATCTGGTGTAGTAGCTCACACCTGTAATCTCAGCACTTTGGGAGGCCAAAGTGGGAGGATCCTCTGAGGCCAGGAATTCAAGACCATCCAGGGCAATATAGCGAGAACCCTGCCTCTACAAAGATAGATAGATAGATAGATAGATAGATAGATAGATAGATAGATAGATAGATAGATAGATAAAACATTTAAAGTATTTTATATCCTATTCTTTTAATGACTTTGGGGTGCTCAGTTAAAGGACTTGGGTTTGGATCCTGGCCCTGTTCATCACTGGATATAGAACTTTAAGCACCATGTCTTTATTAGTCAGATGGGCATAATACCATATTTTATATTGAATCCTCACTTGATCTATGACACAGTTATAGGAAAGCACTGAGAGCAGGGCCTAGGAGAGACTAAGTTTTCAACAAATATTTACTCAAGGCACACCTCATTGCCTG
This sequence comes from Tarsius wallacei, assembly GCA_963574415.1. Classification (NCBI taxonomy): domain Eukaryota; kingdom Metazoa; phylum Chordata; class Mammalia; order Primates; family Tarsiidae; genus Tarsius; species Tarsius wallacei. The sequence goes on along the minus strand of CAUYQG010224820.1, from coordinate 5,125 downwards.
TTGCTTCAAGTAGGGGTGAGTGGTTAAAGAGATTCCTTCTGTTGGGAGCGCACCAGCAGGTGTCCCGGCCATTTCCCCTGGGCTCCTTGGCCAGGCCATAGGTTGTTCCTGCTGGTCTTCCCAGCAATAGTCCCAACAGTTAACAGCTTGTTACCGTCCCTGGGTGAACATAGTCACGCAGGACTTTGACCAGGGGAAGTGCAGTAAGCTAGGCCTTATGAGAAAGGACCATGTGGGAAATTGACAGTGAAGATGTGTAAATATTACAGGGAAAAGAAACTGTCCATGACCAGGGGTGGGAATTCAGAACGCAGCCAAGTCACACAGTCTCACAGGAAAAGGGCTAACAATATGCTACCCACAGAATCTGGTTTTCCAAGTAAAGCTGTTTTCCAACATAGTTCTTTCAAAAAGGAAATAAACACAAAAACAATTAATTAATTTCTTTTAAAATTTTGTTACTTCTGGACTAAAGTGTTGACAGAACTAACTTAGGATTCACTTTCTCACCAATATGTCAATGTACAGATGTAGATAAGAGAAAGAAAAAATGTTCCTTGATTTCATATCATTTCCTCACTCAGGAAAATCTATTTTATAAAGATGTTAATATGAAGGTATAGATTTACTTAAACGTTCATTTGGCTACTTAAGGAAATAATGGCATTTGTTTCAAAGCATCAGAGAAAAGAAAATTGTTCGAATTCAGGACAAATAACAAATAGATCCTAGGTCTTGTCTTCAGGATCTCATTGTTGGAGGCAAATAACTGATTTTCATGTAAAAATCAATCACTACTTTATGACAGACTCCTCAAATTGCCTCTCATAAAAGAGCACTACAAATAAATATGTATACAAAATTAAGTGTAAAATATCAGGTTAAGAGAACCAATTCCAAATACAAAAGGGAGTAGTCACATCTGAAAACATTGAGCATATTTACCAGACCAGCTTGGATACTGGGAGTGAAAAAATACCACAGGAATATAAACTTGCTTGTTAGATCAATAATGATCGTGTATAACCACAACACCAGGACCATTGTGATAACCAATGTCTCCTCACTTTAGTACTGGTCAAGCCAGTACCAGTGTCTACATATCTAAGATTCATTGCTTAACTTTATACAGGTATGTCTAAGTACAGAGTATTTAGAATGAATGTTTTATTTTGGAATAAATATAGAAAAATCATAGCATTTTGATCTAGAAGAATAGAGGCTTAAATTCTGATTTTATGGTATTAATCATGAACCCTTGGATAAGTTGTATCATTTTTCCAATTTTTTTTGTGGGTTTTTTCACCAATAAAAATGATAGTAACATGGACTTTGGGGGATTATTCTAAGGATGAAGTTTTTATAAAGATGGTTAAGTGCCCAGCAGATTTCCGGGAACCTGTGGAAGTCTCTTCCCTCATTTGCTAGCTCTGATGGACGGTGTTTCTGTGGAAATAGCCATACTAACCTTTGGTCAGCAGAGTCAGGAAAGCCCAGATACCGAGTCTTTGTGAAAAGACTGGGCTTCCAGCTGCCCCATACGGGCTGTGGGACATGAACAAGCCACTGGGTATCTTGGGAACTCTGTTCTGTTATGTGTACTGAGGATAATAATTACATTTACTTTCCAGAACTGTGAATATATTAATAAAATTATGTTTATGAAATTCATCTCTAAATTTTAAAGTACTATGTAAACATAGTAATTTTCATTATATATGAAGACGAAAGAAAGACACACGGAAATACTAAAGGGAATGTTGAGATAATAAAAATCTTATGCCTATTTGTTTTGCTTTTAAAATGTTTTAAAATTTTTTTTAACAAAAATCTTGAGAGATTCATTATACTTTTTTCTATTGAGAACATTAGAAATGAAAAATAGATTTCTCAAAGAAAAGTCATTTTTTATTTTATTTTTTTGTTTTTGAGTTGGAGTGTCACTCTGTCGCCCAGGCTGGAGTGCAGTGGCATACTCAAGGCTACCCCAGCGTCGACCTGCTGGGCTCAGGCGATCCTTCCGCCTCAGTCTTCCAAGTAGCCAGAACTACAGGTGTGTGCTACTATGCCCAGCTAATCTTTCAATTGATTGTATAGATGAGGTCTCGCCAAGTTGCCCAGGCTGGTCTCAAACCCATGGGCTCAGGCAATCCTCTCACCTCGGCCTCCCAAAGTGCTGGGATTACAGGCTTGAGCCACCGTGCCTGACCTCATTTGTTATTGATGGTACGATCATGCCATTTACAAAAATGGGACACTAAATAAGCTCATGACAATCCAAAGAGATCAGGTATACAGTCATGGAACTTAAATAAGAAGAACTTAAATAAGTCAAAAATAAAGAACATCTAAAGTTCTAAAAATATTGCATAAATGTAATTAAAATGCTAAAACTGAGAGACTGTCCCAATTTTGTGTGTATATTTTTAGACATTATTGTCCTATGATAGATCTGATAAAAATCTGAAAATCCAGGGGAAGAGTTTAAAAGACAGATCTTTGGGTATTTTTCATAGATTGATACATAAAGTATAAAGGTCAAATCACTGACTGTGAAATATTCTTTAATATTCTTCAAAACCTTCACTGACAAAGAAGTATGAAGGTCACATCAATAGCTCTATGTATTATTTTTCAACAATAAAGTAAACTTGAATCATATGAAGGATTTTCTAAAGCTTACTGTACTTAATGTCAGTAGTTGCTGGCATCACTGACACAGAAACAATCTTTGTATTTGTGCAGTCCGTTTACACCATGACAGCTTGAAAGTAACATCTGAAATTAATTCATAGTCCTGCCTTGCCTTTCTTGGGCTAAATGAGTTGCTATAATCTGAATATTTGTGTCTCTGCAAAATTCATATGCTGAAATCCTAACTTCCAAGATGATGATATTAGGTGGTTGGGCTTTTGGGAAGTGACAAGGCCATGAGGCTAAAACTGTCATTAATGGGATTCGTGCCCTTACAAAAGAGACCCCAGAGAGATTCCTCATTCCTTCCACCAAGAAATGACCCAGCACAAAGACAGTCATCAGGGAAGTAGGTGTTCATCAGACACCAAATCTGCAGGCACCTTGATCTTGGACTTCGTAGCCTCCAGAACTGTGAGCAGTAAATTTCTGTTGTTTATAAGCCACCCAATTTATGGTATTTTGTTACAGCAGTCAAAGCAAACTAAGACATGCATCTTCTGCCCCAGATAAAATTTTCACATTTTTGTCTATAAAAGTAGTACCAAAATGGTCTCCAAAAGGAATACACTCAAAGGTCCATCAACAAAAACCAGATGTGGCCTGAGTAATGTTGAATTCAATTCATAGTGAAATTCCTCCCATTGGACCACGACTATTTACTGCCTCTGGTTGTGTGATTTGGGAAGGTCCATCAACTTCTGTGGACTATATTGCATAATCTATAAAATGGGAATAATGTCGTCTTTCCTAAAGGGACTGTACTGAGATACCCAATTTTCTTCCCAATGAAAAGATTCTATTCTGATGAAACAGTCACAACACTGATGAAGAGTTGGCACAGCATAGTGGTAAAATACAGACTCTGAAGTCAGGATGCCTGGGTTTGGATTCTCATTTCTACCATTACTGGAGCCGTAAGCCATCATCTTAGCCATTCTGTACATGGGGATAATGTCAGTACCTACATTTGGGTTGTGTGAGAATTAAATGAGTTATTGTTTTAGAAGCACTTGGAGTAGTATCTGGAATATATTGTGTTCTGCATACATGTTTAATAAATAAATAACTGGTTATTGTCCTTTTCCTCAAAGGTGCTGCCCACTAAGTTTACCCAACATGCGTATGGGGATAGCTTCATGGCTGCCAAAAGGTTCCATGTGGCAGAAACTGCTAGCTACATTTTCCTCCTCTTCCCAGCCATTTAGATTACATTTTCCTGACTCCCTGGCATTTTGCATGGCTAGTGAAAGTGAGAAGTGATGGGTATTACTCCAAGTTTAACTCATAAAAATTTCCATACACAATCTTCCATAATCTCTCCTTCTCCATGACTTGACACAGGTAAACACAGTGATGGAGGAAGTTACGTGTTCAAGATGGCAGAGTCACAGACGGAAGAAGCCTGGGTTTCTGCATCACTGCATCTTGGGAGAGCTTACTGAACAGGAACACCTGCCTTGTCCTATTAGATCAGTAAGAAATAAACATTTATCATATAAACTCCTGAGATTTTGTTATAGCAGCTAGCAATGCTGTCTTAACTATATAGTCCAATATTTCTTGCATGGGGCTTCATACTGAGGGAAAGTTACCGCAACCTTCAGTGCCTCTAGGGGATAGCCGGGTCGAAATTGGGGGTTAAACTGAAGTTAAATGCTTGGAGAGCATGGAAGACATAGAAAAGGCTTGTCCAGAAAGGAAAGCAGAGTCATGGGCAGACCAGAGGCAGACATCAAGTAAGCTTTGCAGGAAATGCCAAATCCAAAGCATAAGCACAAAAGTCTAGGAGAAAGTATGAGTGGAGGGATGGTTACAGTCAGCACAGCTGTCAAAAGCAAGAGAACAAGCACTAGTCCAACTGGTTTCAGATAATTTCCAGAAGACAGCCTCCTTTTGTTGACCAGAGTTCCTATTTCCATCAACACAAGTGTCCTGAAGTATAATTTTCCAGGCCTGGCATTTTTTAGTACAATGTACCCAAAGAGCTTACCAAGTGCATTTGGCTCAGTGGCTAAAATCCTTGAATTCTTACAACTCTGAGTTGACACGGTGTTGCATCCTACTTACATAGAAATACAGTTTATATTGGATCAAATGTAAAGTCATAAACAACCCTGAATTCCCAAGTTTGTATTGCTTTGTAAGAGCAGTTTTCCAATTGTTGATAGGGCTCCAAGGGAATGGAACACAGTAGGGGTAATTTTTTATGGTAAGGGGGGCTGGTCTTCCATATGGATACCTGCTGAGGAAGGCGAATGTGTGTATGTTACTTTTTGAAGAAATGCTAGTCTTCTGTGTGCTAGCAAGTCATCTGCTAAGAGTTCCAGAAGGATAGAAAAAACCACTGAAAGGAAAATGTTTAAGCTTCTTTGTATAAGTATGTCTCTGGTCACTCTTGAGTTTGTTCCATGACCTTTTCTCTCTACAA
>CAUYQG010224817.1:0-66742 GCA_963574415.1 Tarsius wallacei | reverse complement strand
CCTGCTGGGCTCTGGCGATCCTTCCGCCTCAGCCTTCCAAGTAGCTGGAACTACAGGCGCGCGCTACCACGCCCGGCTAATTTTTTTGATTTATTGTAGAGTTGATGTCTCGCCAAGTTGCCCAGGCGGGTCTCGAACCCACAGGCTCAGGTAATTCACTCACCTCAGCCTCCCAAGGCGCGGGATTACAGGCTGAGCCACCGAGCCCAGCTGAATGCTTATTCTTAAAGGCATTGTGTTGGGTGCTGTACAAAATGCAAAATTCCTGTTCTAAACATGTTTACTGTCATGCAAGGGAGTCTGATAGACAATAGGTTAGAACCCTAGAGGAAAGAAAAGAAGAAATCTCAATTCTCTTGTGAAGTGGATGGAGTTGGCAAGGATTTGTTTTTAAATTGAAGCAAATTTAATTTTTTGGAGCAGTGTTTTTCCTAACTTTTTAAATCATGAGAATCATGTTGTAAAATAGTTTTTTTTTTCTTTTTTTTATTTTTTACTTCAGAAGATTTGGTATAGGGTCTAGGATTCTCTGTTCTTAATAACATCACAGATGAGCCTGGTAAATAGGCTAGTTTGGGGGGAGTACTTTGGAGCAAATGATTTTTCTTTTTAGAATCCAAAAAAGAGTTGCCCTTTATCTGTCCATGCCATTTTCTATAGTTTCTGTAGCAAATACTTTTAGTAATCAAGTATATTGCTTTGCCAGTTTTTTAAACCTTTAATTTAATAGTTTAATGAAAAATTGAGCAAATATTAAGATTATTCTTTGAAAGACGTAACAGCTTAAAGATACAGGTTCTTAGTTATACATTTAACGTGATCTCAATAAAGATATCTGATTTTTCTTGAGGAAGGAGTAGAACTAGATAAGGTAATTCTAAAGTTCATTGGCAAAATTAAGCATCCTGAAAATTGCTAGAAGAGTAATAAGATAAACTATTCTAGATTTTAGAACTTATATTAAGGCCCCAGTAATTTAAACACAGTGAATAGATGCACTAATAATACAGCTTTCTTATCTCTTAGATTAGAAATATATGTGTCAATTTAATATGAGTAAAGAGACATGTCAAATCAGTGGCTGAAAAGGTGGAATTATTTAGTTATAGGAAGTTCAGAATTTTAAAAAAACAAAAGACAAGATAAACTAGGAAAATATTTCAACTCATCAAAGATAAAGGGCTAATCTTACTGATATATAAAGTGGCCTTGGAAATAATGTGCATAAAAGACTAACAGCTAAATGAATTATGTGATGAAATTCACAGAAAGGCTGATAAAATCATATGAAAAAGGGCTTAATTTTATTTATAGTAAGAATTGCAAATTTAAACTATACAAAGTTACTAATTTTTTTAACCTGAGAAATCTCTAAGTTTCCTATTATGTTCTGATGAAGCTATGAGGAAACAGATATTCTACTGTATTATTTGTTATAATGTCAATTGACACAACACCTATTGAAGAAATTGGCTGTAATCTAATGTATGAAGTGATGTATGTATAAAGTTGTTCATTGTGCCATTGTTTGTAATGACAAAAGACTGTTAAAATTGAACTGCTTATTAGGGAAAGTTAAAGAGCTTATAATTAATCCATACAACAGAGTATTAAGTAAGTGTAAGAAAAGAGTTAAGGAAATGCTCCACATATTGATATGAAGGGATATGGGGTATATTGTTAGGTAAAAAAGGAAGCAAGAATCAGAACAGTATGTCTAGTATAAAAAAGAGTAACAATAAAAGTATAATTTTGTATTTCTTGTATCTGTAGAAAGGAACTCTAGAAGGATATACAAGAGATTGACTGGTTACATAAGGTAGTGGGAACTAGATGAGTGGGGACAGGTAAACCCCTTTTATATAATTCTATTATTTTGAGCCATTCAAATTAAATGATATAATTAAATAAATTAGTTTGTGACTAGTTGTGACTAACTAAAAATTGCATGTTTAAGGTGAATGCCAACTTAAACTTTCCCTCATTTATACAGTTGATTAGTGAGTAGCTTGAGCTATAGTTCAAGCTCTCACATACAAACTATGTGATGGACAAATAATTTTTTTTCTTTGCTTTTATATGCTTATTTATGTATTTATGTTTAGATACACTTTTTAGGTGTGTGTGTTATTGCAGTGTGTTCTTTGAAGTGAATAATATCAGTCATATCTCAGTAATTTGTAAGCTAAATTGTTAAAAATAGTTTATCATCTTAGAGACTTTCTAGTCTACATTAATCTTTTTAATAAAATGCTTTTGCAGGGCTGCTTTAAAACTTAATTTTTTACTTAGGGAAATTACCATATAGAAATAAGAATTATAAGAAACATGTAGCATTTAAACTTGTAATAATGTTCAATATATATGTTCACATATGATCTCCTCATATGAATCTTTTTAAATCTTCAGCATCATCAGCAAGTATTGACAGAAGTGCCCCCCTAGAAATAGGTCTTCAGCGATCTACTCAAGGTATGTCTAGTCATATGTTTGTATTGTACTTTGAAAAACTCATCCCGTGACTATACATTTATTTACTTATTTTTTTCTTATAGTCAAACGAGCTGCAGATGAAGTTTTAGCAGAAGCAAAGAAACCACGAATTGAGGTAATGAAAGTTTATTTTAAAAGTGATTCGTATTGTTACTGAAATTGGGATTGCGTAGTAACAAGAATTCATTGATTGTAGTGATCTTAGGAGGTTTTCCTGAAAACACTTTTGTAATAGAAGAGTTGATTGATAGTAGCATGAGCTATGGTTTTAGCTCTCTCACATACAAGCTATGTGATAGACAGATCATCTTTTTCTTTGCTTTTGTATGCTTACTAATGAAAATACTGGACTAGATCTAGAGTCCGAATATTTTTTCTGTGAAAAGCCAGATAGTAAATATTTTAGGTTTTGTGGGCCATACAGTTACTGTTGCAGCTTTACCACTCTACTGTTGTGGTGTGAAAACAGTCATAGACAATACATAAATGAACAGATGTGGCTGTGTTCCAGCGAAACTTTACAAAACAGATAGATGGTGGGCCAGAATTGTCTTTGGGATGGTTTGCTTGCTCCTGGAATAAGGTGGTAAGGGGATTTGCTTTACCATTCAGAGCTGTGAACATGTAGTACTTAATATAATTACTTTATCAAAATGTTAACAGAACAGGTTCCTGATTTCTTATAGCATATTATAGCCAGCAAGTAAGATATTAATATCGTAAGGATAGTTCACTTGAACTAGAAGCCATATAAGAAATGCAGTTACTTTTAGAAACCTTTTGTACAGCATGGTGACTGTGGTTAATAACAGTATATTGTATTTTGAAAATTGCTTAGAGTAGATTTTGAATATTTTCACTACAGAAAATAAGTATGTGAGGTAATGCATACGTTAACTAGCCTAATTGAGCCATTCCACAATGTGTACGTATTTCAAAACATGTTATACATGATAAATAGACACAATTTTTAGTTGTCGTTTAGCAAGAAAAGTGCTGTTGCCTTTGGAAAGAAAATTTGTTGATTATCTAGCTTATTATATAAGGTGACTTAACGTTAGGAGTTTTAATTGTGATTGTGGTATTGTATACATTTATAACAAGCCCCATGTCATTTACATATAGAACACTCTAAAAATGGAGCAGTAATGTACTAGCGGCACACTTAAAATCTGAGAAGTGATTAACAGCAATAAAGGAGTAACACTTGTGATCATCAATAATGTTAACTTTACTAGAAATCATAAATCTTTTCATTTCAGACTCACATAAAAATCAAATAATTATGTGTGTGTACTTTTTGTCTGCTACATAAACAGCATAGCTTCCACAATTAGGGATAAGAAAGGTAACTGTTGAAGGGTAGTGTTGGCTGGTAAGTACATAATAGGAGAATCAGAGACAAAATTTGAGGCTAAGATAATATAATGTTAATTGTAGTCTGAGACATGGACTTGGTATTTCTAAAATAATGATAATGATAATTGATTTATTGTTATAGCTCTATGCTATGTGATATTCTAAGTACTTTATGTGTATTAACTTATATAATCCTCACCACAACCTCTTGAAGTTGGTAGTGCTATGCATGTCATCTGTGAGCAAACAGGCTCAGACAGAATAAGTGACTTGCTAAGGTTTGAAGAACCATGATTAGAACCCAGGCAGTCTGACTTCTAGTCATTCCACCATATACTGGGGACAGATTTTTTTCCCCAGTTCCTTTTCTATGAAAAGACATTGTGATCCACTGTGAACAAAGAGAGTGAATTTAGGGATACCATTTATTTGGAAAGACCTGAGCATCACAGTCTATTTATTTGAAAAAAAAAAAAAAATCAACATAGCAGAAATGCTAATTTGCTAGGATTCCAATAACTTGAAAACTCAGCAGGAAATAGCATAATAAAATTTTTTCTACATTTTTAGGGTTGAAATATGTTACATAAGCGACTATATTACATAATTTGTTTTCAGTTTCTTGTATTTAATTGAGGACCTACAAGGTACTATGCTAGGAAAGAGAAACTTTGAGGGCATGGTTTCTGATTTGATTAAAGCCTAGGCTGCAGTTGTCTTTAAAATCAGCAATTTCTTAAGGAACTTGAGTAGCCTGCGTTATACCTTTATTAGAAGTGACAAAAGTTGAATGTATTTGAAGTATTATTTTTGCATTCATTTCAGCTAATGTGCCTGTTTTAAGATTTTTTCCATGATAGATTAATATTAGGACATGAATTGGAGCCCAACATCATCTTGAGTTTCTAAAGTATGCTGATGCTTTTATATAGGTTCATATTCCATTAGTCACAGACACTGACTCTGCTCCTCAGTTTTCTTATTTGTTTAATGTGGACGTTAGACTAGATCAGAGTTACCAAGTTTTGTTTTGTTTTTAGCTAACCACTTTTCAGACTAAATTTTTCCTGACATCCTAATATCTAAATAAGGTAAAAGTTGAGCTACCAAGGTTGAATCTTTTTTTTTTTTTTTTTGAGTTGGAGTCTCCCTCTGTCGCCCAGACTGGAGTGCAGTGGCTGCTCCCGGCCACCGCAGCCTCGACCTGCTGGGCTCCAGCGATCCTTCCGCTTCAGCCTTCCAAGTAGCTGGAACTACAGGCGTGCGCTACCACGCCCGGCTAATTTTTTTGACTTATTGTATAGGAGGTCTCGCTTGCCCAGGCGGGTCTCGAACCTGCGTGCTCAGGCAATCCACTCACCTCAGCCTCCCAAAGCATGGGATTACAGGCTGAGCCACCGAGCCCAGCTCAAGGTTGAATTTTATACAAGATCCTGAAATGGCCTATGGGACACGTTGTAGGACACTCCTAATGTTCTGAAGAAGAGAATGCTTTGAAAACTATTAAAGCTTAATAAAAGTGTTTTGATCTGTGCTGGCGGTTTCAGGACTTGTGGCAACAAAAGAATAAAAATCTAGATCCAAAATGAAATTTTTGACTCTAGTGAAGGCTTCTCATAAAGTTTAGTTATAGACATTCTCAAAAATTGGAATTTGTTTTATGATATCTTTCTGAAGAAAGGTAGTTGTGATATGTTATGGGAAAAACACTTAATGGTAGAAAAAAGTGACTAAGCCAGTTTTTTCTAAGCTTGTATTGATTCCAGTCTTATACAATCCAGTGTATATTAATTGTTATTGTCTTTATGTAACTACAAGTAGTCTTAAAGTTGAACTAAAGACCCTGGTAACTGGAATTGTATAGGTGAGATATTTGGTAAGGAAAAGTTATATGTGGTGGTTTTTTTTTTCTTTTTGCAAATTAAGTACAGATTTGAAATATTCACTAACCAGAGGTTATTTCCAGGATGAAGAGTGTGTGCGCCTTGATAAAGAGAGATTGGCTGCTCGCTTGGAGGGTCACAAAGAAGGGATTGTACAGACTGAACAGATTAGGTAAGGATTTTTTTAAAAGTAGAAATAGGTATTTTAGGTATTTGTAAATGTATATGGAAAAGAGGATGTTAAATGCTATCCATATTACATTAACCTTTTCCATTTATTGTATTCTTCTGTGCCCTAAGTTCATAAGAATACATGGGCATGTTTTATGACAGAGACATCCTGGAAGAGCTTCTTGATTCTATTACCACATTGGTCTTCTTTTTTAAAAATTACTCCATAATCTGAGATACTCATTTTATCCTGTAACCTCTCGTTGATTAGTAGCAGAGGTCAGCAAGCTTTTTCTGGAAAGTGCCACATATTAAATATTTTTGGCTTTGCAGGTAATATGGTCTTTTTTGCAACTACTTAACTCTTTTGTGGTAGGGAAGGCAGCCGTAGATAATACATAAATGGATGGGCATGGCTGGTATTGGCTTCTCTGCTTCACAGTGTCTTGGAAGGCTGCAAATAACACTGTTGGCTAGGACCGTGGTCTCATACGTAGACTTCACTGTGGAAGGACCTACTTACCAGCTTCCTTGTGTGTTGTCATCCTTAATTTACTTTTTAATGAAGTGTGTCTTGCTCTGTTGCTGGTTTTGAACTCTTTATTGTGGCATAAACTTGGGGGGAATTTTCTTCATGTTTCTTGTGGTTGAGGTCCATTGAGCTTTTTGGGAGAATTGTTGGTTTATAATTTTCATTTGATTTGGGAAATTTTTGGCATTTTTTCTTCACTTTAAAATTTTTAATTATTATTATTATTATTTGAGTTGGGGTCTCACTCTGTCTCCCAGGCTGGAGTGCAGTACATGAGCATGCTACTGCAACCTCAACCTGCTGGGCTCAGGCAATTCTGCCTCAGCCTTCCAAGTAGCTAGGATTCTAGCTAGGCATGCTGCACCATACCTGGCTAGTTTTTTTTTCTTTTATTTGTTGCAGAGACAAGGTCTCGCCACATTTCCAGGCTGGTCTTAAACTCCTGGTCCCAGCAGTCCTCTCACCCTGGCCTCTCAAAGTGCTGGGATTACAGGCATGAGCCACTTTGCCTGGCCTGATTCTTTACCTTTTCTTTTGTTTGTTTCTGTTCTTCTCGATTCTGACTACACAAATTCTGCTTGCAGTGTTTTTTTTTTTTTTGGATTCTTTTTCTATCTATTGGTATTCTTTCTTTGAATTAAAAAAACCATGTTGGGTAGTTTTTATTGTTGTGTATTCAAGTTTACCAATATTTTTTCTGTAATTCCTTGCATTATGTTTTTAGTCTCCAAGATTATAGACTTTATCTCTAGAAGTTTGTTTTGCCATTTTAAAAAATGTAATCTATTTTAGGTCTTTACTTAATTTGTTGAACATATGGAATATAGTTATAATAATTTTTTTAATGTCTTGTGATTGATTTATATCTCTCCTCATTCAGGCTCATATTTTTCTTCCTCTTTATATGCCTTATGATCTTTGATGGTGTACCAGACATTATGTATTTTATCTTGTCGAGTGCTAGATATTTTTATACCTCTCCAACGACTTTTCTTTAGCTTTGTTTTGGGACACAGTTAAATCATGTGGAGTGTTTGTTACTTTTGGATCTTTGTTTTAAGATTTGTTATTTGAACAGTGGTCAGTTAGGGTAATTATTCCACATCCTATCAAGAAATGACCATTCTGATTACTCTAATACTCTACATAATACCCCATGGGTTTCAGTCTAGTCTAGGTGGTGGGAACAAGTACTGAAGGGGAAGCACTTTATGACTTCTCCATGTCAGCATCACTACTCTTATGTTTTGGAGCCATTATTAATCAAATAAGGGTTACTTGAGCATAACCACTGAGATATCACAATAGTCAGTCTGATAACAAGATGGCTGCTAAGTGACTAATAAGTGGGTAGTGTGTACAGTGTGGATACATTGGACAAAGAAATCATTCATGTCTTGGTGTCCTAGGCAGGGCAGAGCAGGATGGTGTGAGATTTCAGCAGGTTACTCAGAATCCGTGTGCAATTTAAAACTTATGAATGATTTCTGAATTTTTCATTTACTATTTTTGGGCTGTGGTTGACAGCGAATAACTGAAACTCCTGAAAACCAAGCAAGGGACTGCTGTATTTGAATTTGGCTTAAGGTATGCTGGTGTGTTTTAGATTTTAAGGGGAAATTTCATGGTATACAAAAGGAGTCAAATACCAGATGCATATTGAGCATCTGCTGTAAAGTACCTTCAAACCTAATGTGTATAAAATTAGAATACTGTATAATACTACTGTATTTAAACCTGCAGTCATTTTCGTCCTTTTTCCAGATTTTGTGTAAACATATTTCAAGATTTTCATCTTGTGACTAAAGTAATATTTTTGTCTACTATTATTAAGGTACCCAAACACTTTTAAAATTCTTTTTTTCTCGTTTTACGTTATAAAAAGACACTGTGTTTAAGATTCCCATGTTATGAAATCTGTACTTTCAGTGTTTTTTTTTTTTTGATAGTTCTGCAAGCTTAGCCTCTTTTTGCTGTTTTGCCTATATGAAAATCAAGTAAAGGGAAGAAAAATAAAACTACAAAATATGATTTCATCCTTCAAAGGCTAAAAGGAGTATATGTTTCTGTGGCATATAAAAGGCTCTGTCACCTATAAAATATGTTGTACACCGCGACATACAGGTTTGAAACCTTGAAATAAATTTCAAGGTAAACCTAAGCTTTGAAATCTTTAACAGATGAATTTTTCAGCTCCCTTTCAAGGTGGCCTCTGTATGTGCATGTAATTTCTATAGATAGAGATGGGTTAGCTAATGAAATCTCAGAGCATACAAGAAAAAGCACCCATATTATTGAGTCCTGCTTTTTTGGGGGGTGGGGAGGATAAAAAATCATGAAGAATTTTGTTGCATTAATCATTCTAAGAAAGAAATTACTAATTTGCTCAGAGTAAATATCTCAACATGAATTCTTTATCAAAATCTTATATGATTACAAACTATCAAGTCAGTTTTCAGAAAAGAAGAAAACCTTAATTGTTGCCATTAGAGTGTTTTTTTTGTTTTTTTTTTTTTACCAGAAACTTACAAATGTAACAAAATGTATTTGTGATGGTGCTCCAGGAATCCTTGCTGTGAAAATTTTAAAAAGAAATTGCTTTTAGGTCATTGTCTGAAGCTATGTCAGTGGAGAAAATTGCTGCAATCAAAGCCAAAATTATGGCTAAGAAAAGATCTACTATCAAGACTGATCTAGATGATGATATAACTGCCCTTAAACAGAGGAGTTTTGTGGATGCTGAGGTAGATGTGACCCGCGATATTGTTAGCAGAGAGAGAGTGTGGAGGACACGAACAACTATCTTACAGAGCACAGGAAAGGTAATTAGAGTATTTTACTCACTTATTAGAATGTATATGTGTCTTTATCTGTAATTGGTTAAAATTTGCTATTATGAGGTAGCTTCAAATTTTATCTCTTTGAAAGATCAGTGATAATGTGGATTTCCAAATGGCCGTATTTGCCATTCCTTTCTTGAATATGGTGGTTGGTCACCAAAGAAGCTGATGAAAAAGTCAGAATCAAAATGCAAACTGTAGCTCCTTGGCACAATCATTTGTTAATCAAAGAGTGACTCAGTTTTCTTGTTGAGTCAGATTTTTGCTTAAACCTAATGAGTGGGGAATATTGATGGCAAGTTCTCTGGTTATTAGTATCATCATTAATTTTTTCCCCCCAAAATAGAGAACTTAGATAAATCAGTTAGCAAACAGTTATTTAGTGTATTTTATACAATAAATTCTGTTGTGGGGTTTAGGAGTTGTTTTTTTTTAACTTCCTTATTGGAAACTTCTGTTTCCAGTACTGCCCTTCCTTTCTTTTTTCTCCCTGTCTCCCTTCTTCCTCTCTTTTGCCTCCTTTTTCTCCTTCTCTTTCTTTTTCCTTCTCTTCCTTCCACTTTACTATTACAAATGATGTATTAAAAAACATTTTTGTACATAATACCTTTGTGTATTTTGTGTATATAGCCAAAGGATTAATTCTTAGAAATGAATTGCTCATTAGAGAAAATACTTTAAATTTTGAAAGATAAGAATTAGAAAGAAACTGATGTCCAGTATTTTAATGCCTTTCCAAAAAAGGATGCATTGATTCTGTTTATGTACTTATTTTCATTCATCTTTGCCTCCCCCAGCTGCAAAATTTCTCTTAAATGTTAAGTCTCCACAAATGTGTAGTTGTAAATAGTGTTGATTTGGTAAGAATGTTTGAAGAAATGTGCGAGGTTATTGCCGAAATTAAACTTTAACAGTATTCTAGGAAGACTGATTTGGGTGGTAGAGATTTGGGATTTTAGTCTTAAATTTACATTATCATTTTAGTAGAAATAAAGCTACAAAAAGGGCATTTGAAGGAAATAATTATTTTTGACTTATTTTATAGCCTGAGGTTGAGATTAAGAATCATTCTCTAGAGTTTAGAGTTATAGAGAAATCTGAGGATATAAATAAAGTTCCATTTTTGTTTACAATAAAGTGATCTATTGATACTCATTTTCACTGCCTAACATGGCTAATACTTGAATAATATGGTGACTTATGTTGATCCACCAGTGTTCATTATAATTATTGAAGAATCTGAAATTCATAGTAAAGGAATAAAATAAGTGGTATACCCTCACCTGACTTTTAGACTAAGCATAACATTTTTAAAGAACTAAAGTGAACAATTTTCTTTGAGCTCTAGATGGCAGAATTGTACCACCACTTCAAAACCTAGTGTTCTAATTCAATTTAGTATTGTTAGTACCACTGTGTTTTTTAAAAAATAAGTTAATAGTTTAGGAATTTTTTGGTAACTAGTTCTGCCTCTGAGTATGAACATTAAAAAAGGAAAACAATAGTCTCTGATAGTCTTTCTTCATACGCTTTCTATCTGCTTTCTAAAAATGCTCTTAGTTAGGTATTTAAACTCCTGTGGGTTTTAGACCTTCATTATTACTGGTTAACAAGACCTTATTTTTTGAGTTTCAAGAACAATAGACAGGTTCAAAATTTGATGAGAAATACATGTCCTTTTATACAGTTATATTATTATTGTGAGTACCCCAAATAAAGCAGCTAAATTTAAAAAGCACACTTTTATACTTCTGCAACACACTTAAACTTATAGTATATGTTCATTATTGAAAAATTGATAAAAGGAGATCAGTAAAAGGAAGGTAATAATTACTTGTAATTCCATCATACGATAGCTGATAATAACGTTTTGATTGATTATTCTTTATTTTTAAAGTAGTGAGGTTTGCTTTTTATATATTTGTAGTTATTTTTATAGTAAAACTAAGACTTTTACTTTCATTTTTTACCGTGTTGACTTTGGTGTGATGATGCAAAAGCAAGTGTTAGTAAAACTACTGGATTCGTGGCATGAGTCACAGCAGTGACACCAGATTTTACTAGCAGTCATTGTGTTCTTCACTTGCTATTAAGGTTCATTAATTTTATTAAATCTTGTGCCTTGAATATATCTTTTTAACATCTTGTGTTATGAAATTGGAATGTATGAAGCACTTCTGCATACCAGAAGATGATGGTTGTCTCCATGAAGAGCACTTGTGCCATTGTTTGAACTGTGAGCTGAATCAACTGCTTTTTCACAGAAAATAATTCCTTATTTGAATAACTGTTATTCAGACTTGGGTATTTAATAGACTCTCTTTTTTTTAAAATGTGAGAAGTAAATCTGTTCCTTCAAGGAAATCAACTGATGGTATTTGTTGCCAGTGATAAAATGTGAACTCTCATGAGAAAATTAGAATTTTGGGAAGTTTCTTTCTGCTACTGTGACCATGACAGTATTCTAATTCCTAAAATTTCTTCTGATGAGTCTTATATAAATGATATTTACTAATGTAATTGTTGGTATTGAATTAGGAAACTTCTTTAATAAATCTCTATTTTAAAAATTTTATTTAGATGTTACTTGGTTATATATTTGAGTAGATGTGGAATATGAATACATCTGTAGCAGTCTAAGCAGAATGAAAATAATAAAATAAATAACACTGGGTTTCTAATAGTTGGTCTCTGGTTCAGTGTCCCAGTAGTAGCTAGTTTTTACACTAAGTGTATAATGATACCTCATTATGATGTAATAGGGAAGAATAGGAAAATAACTTAGCCTTAAGTATTTTAAGTAAGCTTACTGTCTTTGTATATTTAATTTTAAGTGGGCTTAATTAAAATTTATATTTTAGAATTTTTCCAAGAATATTTTTGCAATTCTTCAATCCGTAAAAGCCAGAGAAGAAGGGCGGGCGCCTGAACAGCGACCAGCCCCAAATGCAGCACCTGTGGTAAGAATGATTTTACTACTATATAGTGATTTTAATGAAAATGCCACTTATACTCAGTGTTGTGATTTTGAAGACATCATAATGCTTTAAAATCAGTAGATTTTAAACCTTTTGCTGCTTTTGTGTACCTGAAAGTTGTTAGAATCCTCTCTAGAAGTGAAAGTTACTTTAACAGTAATTGTTAACTGCAGACATACTTGGGTCAGAGTCTAAAAGGAATTAATTAGGAAAACCCCTCTGAATAATTCTTTTAGGTAGACTTTAGCCTACTCATTGTTGCTTGAGAGAATCACTAACCATTGTTAAAAATAAAAATCTCTGTTTTCTTCCAGTTTAGGGCTTTTTTTGACGTCATATCCATTACTTCTTGGTGAATGTATGAGGAAAGACCCCCAAAAACCCAGAATTCATTTATAAAAAATTGTGTATTTATTCTTTCATGTTTAAACTTTAGTCACCTACAAAGTACTCTCTCCATTTGATGCAGTATACCTATCGAGATGCTTTTTTTTACCGCTTGAAACAGTTTTTGAGCTTGTCAGTTTTGATGCATTTTAGTGCTTCTGCTGTTTTTGTTTCACCGCTTCCAAATCAGCAAAATGTTTCCCTTTGAGGAGTTTTTTCATCCAGGGAAACAAAAAAGTCACTTAAGGTGATATCAGGTGACTAGGTAGTGGTGGGGCATGGGGTTCATGCCATTTTTTGGTCAAAAACTGCTGAACACTCAGCAGTGGGTAGGTGTGTTGTCATGGTGAAAGAACTAGTCACCTCTTTGCCTTGTTTGGGACATTTCTTCTGCAAATTGTGACACAGCCTTCTCAAAACTTCCAGATAAAAACTTTGACCATTTTATCTGGAGAAACAAATTCTGAATGTACTATAAGAAACCTGCCCTCCAAGAGATAATTCTGGTTTATTTTTGGTCCCTGTCATATTTCTGATCATCAACCATGTGACCCTTTCATTTTACCTCAGTTTTCAGCTGAGGTTTGACTGCTTTACTCTTAAGACCCACTCAGAGTAAATTTCATGTGTGACTGTATACTATATACCCTCCACTTTTGTTGAAAATCCTTCCAACTGTTTTCATATGATTCAACAAAGGAAAAAGAAAACATACAAATGAAATTGTTTTTATTTTATGTAGCACTTTAAAAAGCATATTGAAATGTATTAAGAGTACTAATACAACCTTTGCAAGATTTAGTAGTTTATTTGTTCATGAAATCACTAGTATTTAACTTTTAGATGTAGTAGATTTTTGCTGATAATTAGATGTATGCTTTTAGTTGACTCTCCAGCGAGCATTTAAGTGCCTACTATCTGTTAGGTAGTGCACTGGAGACCTTGAGATACAATAATGAGAAAAATCACAGTTTCTGCCCTCTTTGAGCTTATAGTCTAGTAAGCTAGACTTATTAGATGTTAAAAAAAGGAAGTTGGGTAAGTGTTGGCATAGTAAAGAAGAGGGTACTTAAAATTGTGAATTGGTTGACATTTCAAATGGCAGTTGGTGGGAAACATGGGAAACCTGAAAACAGTTTAACCATTCTCTTTGTGACTAAATATTCTTTCTGTGTATATATATAATCACTAGAATACTTGAAAAGTATAATGTTTGGCACCTGACTATAGAAGTATATACCTACTAACAGCCTTTTACAAATTTTTGCTTATTTATTTATTTAATTTATTTTAAAAATAGAGGCAGAGTCTTGCTGTGTTGCCCAGGCTGGTCTCAAACTCCTGGACTCAAGCTATCCTTCCACATTAGCCTCCCAAAATGCTGGGATTATAGGTGTGAGCTACCACACCTGACCAACAAGTTTGATAAGTAGTGATAAATGTCTTTTATTTGGATTAATACTTGGGATGGAATTCTATTGTAAGAAAATGAAGAGTATTTCAATCATTAATTTCCTAAGTAACTTTAGAAATATTCTTTAAATATGTGCCTTTGGATTTTTGCAGACTGTGAGTTTTGGGTAAAGTGTTTCTGAATTAAAGAATGCATCATTGAATTGACAGTTCTAAGTGTTTAAAAAAACCACCTGTTACTTTGGTTTTACTCTATACATTTATAATGAACTCATTGCCATAGTTTATATGTTTATTTAATTTGGAGGCTAACCATTAACAATCTGGTGGATAATTCAGTTAAAACGCTCTAAAATTTAACTTGATAAACTTTGAATTAAATGGGTTTTTTGTTTAAAAAAATCATATATATATATATTTTTTGAGTTGAAGTTTCACTCTGTCACCCAGGTTGGAGTGCAGTGGCATACTCAGGGCCACCCCAGTGTCGACCTGCTGGGCTCTGGTGGTCCTTCCGTCTCAGCCTTCTAAGTAGCTGGAACTACAGGCGTGTGCTACCACGCCCAGCTAATTTTTGACTTATTGTAGAGATGAGGTCTCGCCAAGTTGCCCGGGCTGGTCTTGAACCCGCGGGCTCAGGCAATCTACTTGCCTCGGCCTCCCAAAGTGCTGGGATTATAGATGAGCCACCGAGCCTGGCCAAAAAATCATATTTTGAGGGGAAGTATTATTTCCTAATAACACATAAGTAACCAGAATGAAATTATCAAACATATCTTTTTATTTTTGCTAAGGGTTTTGCTTTTTTTCCTTGGTATATTTGAGATTGTTTGCTCTTGTCTGTGATTGGCAGTAAACGGTATCTTGGAAATAAGCATCAAATGACTAGTGTTCACCTTATCTTACTAACTATGATAAGAAAAAAGCTTAGAAAAAATTATGAGTATTAAATAAGTAACACAAATACTAGTATGTAACTCATACTTTATTTTTCCACAGGATCCCACGTTGCGTACCAAACAGCCTATCCCAGCTGCTTACAACAGATATGACCAGGAAAGATTCAAAGGAAAAGAGGGCAAGTACTTAATTTTTGCTTTCCTCCTTCTGTGGTTGTGCTGAACTTGAGAGGCAGTATGGCCTGATTTTTTTTTTTTTGAGTTGGAGTCTTACTCTGTCACCCAGACTGGAGTGCAGTGGCCTTCCTGGCCACTGCGGCCTCGACCTGCTGGGCTCCGGCGATCCTTCCACCTCAGCCTTCTAAGTAGCTGGAACACGCCCAGCTAATTTTTGATTTATTGTAGAGATGAGGTCTCGCCAAGTTGCCCAGGTGGGTCTCAAACCCTCGGGCTCAGGCAATCCGTTCACCTCGGCCTCC
Source organism: Tarsius wallacei (assembly GCA_963574415.1). Classification (NCBI taxonomy): domain Eukaryota; kingdom Metazoa; phylum Chordata; class Mammalia; order Primates; family Tarsiidae; genus Tarsius; species Tarsius wallacei. The sequence continues at coordinate 51,308 of CAUYQG010224817.1, read as the reverse complement.
CAAAGTACTGGGATTACAGGCTGAGCCACTGAGTCCAGCCATGGCCTGAGTTTTAAGAGCAAAGGTTAGCAAAGTAATGTCTGCAGGTCAAATTTTTCTCATTGTATGTGTTTGTAAATAGAGTTTTATTGAGCACAGCCACATTCTTTTATTTATGTATTATCTATGGCTGTTTTAGCTCTGTGACATTAGTACTGAGCTGTTAAAACTGAGCCTGTATGTGTATACTCTAAAGCCTCAGAGTATTATCTGGCCCTTGGCAGAAAAATTGGCCAATCCCTGTTTAATAGTGTGGATTCTGGATCCAGATAGCTATGTCACAGTTTCTTTTTGTATGGATTTTAATTTTACTTTAACTGCATTCTGTCATTTTCTCCTGTATATAATTACAATATTAATAGTATTAGTACTCTTCTCTTAGTGTTATTTTGGGGATTGGACTCGTTAATAAATATTAAGTCCCCAGAATAGTGTCCAGTATGCAATTAGTTATCTATAAATGTTTACTATTATTAATACTAGCTGTGTTTCTAAAGAATTTATTTTAGAGTGGAGAGTCTATATATCAAATTATATTTTCCAAATTTTAAATGTATACATTGGGAAACAGGCTTGCAGAAATGATACAAGGATTTGGTTTTTGAGCTAATGCAAAAAAACCATTTCTACAATAGTGAGGTGAGACTAAGGTTAGTATAACGTCCTCTTGGATCCTCATTTATCTTTACTTGATTCATGAAAATATAAGATAGAAGCAACTAGAAGTTTAACATTTATCATTTTTCTAATTTTTTTTTTTTTGAAACAGTCTTGCTCTGTTACCCAGGCTGCAGTGCAGTAGTGTGATCATAGCTCACTGCAACCTGGAACTCTTGGACTCAAGTAGTCTTCCCACCATAGCCTCAAAGTAGCTGGGACCATAGGCGTGCGCCACGTGCCCTGCTAGTTTTTAAATTTTTTGTAGAAATAGTGTCTTGCTATTGTCACACAGGCTGGTCTCAGACTCCTGGGCTTAAGTGGTTTTTCTACCTTGGCCTCCCAAAGTGCTGGGATTATAGACATGATTCACTGTGCCCAGACTTCTGCATAATCTTAAATCTCTATTTATGTTTCTTTAAAGGATATGTTGCCTTGATGCAGTGAATTTTCTGTGCTGACTTCCTTTACTAGATAAAAGCATGCACTGAATACATGCAGTAGAAAGACAGTGGTCTGTTTACTTGAATGTCGTTTTTGCGGAATGAATTGTACTAAGTAGAAGTTGGCAAGTTCTAGTCCAAAGACCAAATCTGACCTTCCATGGGCCAAATTGGGCTAACCCTAGTTTAACACATATATTGTTTATCCTGCTCTTGTACTACAACTGGAGAATTCAGTAGTTGTGACAGATTTTATGGCCTGTGGTGTGTAAAATATTTACTGTGTGACCCTTTACAGAAAGGCATATTGGGACTCTGTCCTGAAACTCCCATCATTATTTCCAACATTGCTTTCTACAAAATATGTAACATGTCTTTTGACAGTAGCTTTGGAGCACAATTTTTTATTTCTTAGAGAATTCTCATGATATTAGGTGCTTTTAGTGGTATTATCATTGAGTATTAGTAGTAATTTGAGGTTATAAAGTATTTTATTCAGTCTAACTTTTGAACATAATTGCAGAGATCGTCTTAACCAACTTCCACACAACTGACTGATTGATATGTATGTAATATATTTTTGAGCCTAGCTTCCTTTTTAAAGTTTTTGTCTTCACAAGTGTATAATTTAACTTTATATACAGTAGATTTAAGCCTTTATTATACTGTAGATCTGTTAGATATAATGAAGATTATTACTTTAGATGTGTTATAGAGCATGAAATAAATGATGTATAATATTAAACCTGTTTTCTTTATAGAAACGGAAGGCTTCAAAATTGACACTATGGGAACCTATCATGGTATGACATTGAAATCTGTAACGGTAAGTTATTTTGACTGCAAGTTTTTTTTTTGTTCCAGGCATTTTATGTGCGTAGCAGATGTTGGAGAAAATCTGTGTTCTAGTATTTCTTGTTTCAAACATTTTTCTTTAACAATCAGTTGTGCTGATTTATCTGTGTGGTCCAGTATTGTGATTGATGAGTATCTTTTTTTTGTTGTTTGTTTTCCTTTTCCAAACTGAGTTGAGTACGTATAAATCTGATTTGATTAACTTGCAAGTACGACAGTGCCACCTGGTCGTATTTTAAGCCAGTGAGTTACAAGATTAATTTGGGAGAGTTCTTTGCTGTTATATGTTCTTTAAAATGTAATACTTTATGCTCTTTAAAAAGACAGATTGCAGTGGTTGTAATGCTTACAAAGTAGTACTTGACAGAACCAAATACTTGAATATTCATGCATATAAGCCTCTGGTTCACTTTTAGCAAACCTTTTTTATTCTTTAAAAAATGGTTGCTTTTTAGATGTTCTGACCAAGCCATATTTGATGCTTATTTAACCAATGATAGGACTTGGTGCTGTAGAGCAGAAATTTCTTTAACCTCATTTTGCATATTTATATTCCAGAACAGTATACCTTTTATACTTTCAGATATGTATATGTATTTATTAGAGTGTGTGTGCTTAAAATACTATGTATATGTATTTGTTAGAGTGTGTGTACTTAAAACACTACCAGACTTACTTATGTCTTTACTTGCGACTCATCAGATCTTTATGAACTCCATAAGACATGGAATCATGATATATTTGCTGTGATTTCTCACAATTAAGATATCGTCATACCTATTTGGAATTTACAATGCTTTACTCATTTCCAGAAGCAGATAGCAAATAAGTGTAGAGAATCTGATTTTAAAAGATAGAAATTTTCTTTCTTTTCCTGGACTTCACATTGGGATGGGGTATTAGATATTTTGTTAGCCTACTTGTTTTTAAATTGCCATCAGATTTCTTTTTGTATTGTTAAAATTGTGTATAGACAGATTCATTCAGCAAGTACTTACTGAGCATTTGTGTTAGAACCTATTCTAGTTGCTGGGCATATAGCTGGGAATAAGACAGCTCTCTCTTTAGAGAGAGTAGTCAGAGATGTTTCTTTTAGGAGGTGATAGTTGAGCAGAGATTTGGAAGAACATTCCCAGTAAAACAAGGCAGAGATCAGAATAGAGTCCCTTTAAGAGCAACAGCAGGTAGGCTGGTGTCACTGGAGTTTAGTGAATGAAGGGAATAGTCGTAAGAGATCCCATCTTAGGAGATTTGCCTGGTTCTTTCTGTCTTCGGTATATAATTCATGGCTAAAGATTTAACTTAAATTCTTTTGTGGTTAAGTTCTGTCATTTTCCTGGGAACAGATCTTGTCTACTGATATCCTTAAGTGAATTTTCATAGAATAAAGTTGTTATCCTTAGGGAGCCATCAAAGTAAGTGTGTTGTTATTATTGTTTTTACTTTCCTCATTCATTCCTATAGCTCTGAATGTTATGAAACAGTTGTTATTATATGAGCTTCTTGGCAAATTGTAAAATCAGTGGTAGTTTTTATAGTGGTACTTTGTACAGAACAGGTTTTCTAAAATCCAAGGATAGCTTTTTAATTGAACAATATGAGAACGATATGGTTCTGCTTCCTCAATATTTAAAAGAGAGGTGAATTTAAACACATTTATGCTATGTGATTTTTAAAGAATAATCACAAGAAGGCATTGTGTAGGAATGCAACAGAGAGACTAAAAATGGTCCAATTGTTGGTAATTTTATCATTTTAATACACATCTTGAATCTGTGCTGCTTGTGACTCGATTCATTTACTGGTTGTTAGAAAGAGAATACATAGAGAAGTTTTAACATGAAGGCTTTGAAGTTCTCAGATTATTGTTTAGTTGTATATCTCAAACTTATGCTTTTAATTTAATGTTCTTCCTCCTTTTTTTTTTTTTTTTTTTGAGTTGGAGTCTCACTCTGTTGCCCAGACTGGAGTGCAGTGGCACATTCCCAGCCACCGCAACCTCGACCTGCTGGGCTCCGGCGATCCTTCCAAGTAGCTGGAACTACAGGCACGCGCTACCACGCCCGGCTAATTTTTTTTGTTTGTTTGTTTATTGTAGAGATGAGGTCTCGCGAAGTTGCCCAGGTGGGTCTCGAACCCGCGGGCTCAGGCAGTCCACTCACCTCAGCCTCCCAAAGCGCTGGGATTACAGACTGAGCCACCGAGCCTGGTTTCTTCCTCCTTTTTTTTTTTATGTTTTGGACTTATTGCTTATTTGTGAGTTTGTGAATTGTACCAACTTTCTATCTATTCTTCAGTTAAGAAAATTTCTTTTGGCCGGGCTTGGTGGCTCAGCCTATAATCCCACGCTTTGAGGCTGAGATGAGTGGATTGCCTTGAGCCCGTGGGTTTGAGACCCGCCTGGGCAACTTGGCGAAGCCTCATCTCTACGGTAAATCAAAAAATTGGCTGGGCGTGGTAGCGCGTGCCTGTAGTTCCAGCTACTTGGAAGGCTGAGGTGGAAGGATCGCCAGAGCCCAGCAGGTCGAGACTGTGGTGGCCGGGAGCCTGCCGTTGCACTCCAGTTTGTCTGGGCGACAGAGTGAGACTCCAATTCAAAAAAAAAAAAGAAAATTTCTCTCTTATAATATCCATCCATCCATACAAAGCTGTTAAATGTATGTTAAAAGGTTTTGCTTCCCAGATGTGACTTCTTTTCTAGTTTATGTGTAGTTCATTTTCACTACCATTGTTCTTCAGGGTTTTTAGTGTACATAGTTAAATAAGTTAGGATAAGTCTTTAAAGTTCAACACCAATGTTCTGTTAGATGCCAGACTAAATCAGTAAATTAACTTGTACAGATGACTAGAAAATTTTTACATAAGTAGTTTTTTCCTTATGTGTTATAGAGAAGGATATGTGTTTTGGTAATCATTTCATAAGAATCATGAGTTGCTGGAATTTTTTATAGAAATAAAGGCTCAGGCAGGGTGTTCGATAATATTTTATAAAAAATAATTATTGGAATTTATTTATTATAGTAACAGAAGTCCAGATATCTTTAAAGTTATAAGCTTGAGTAGTTGGGTCTCTGGTTAAGTTTTGATTTAGACCATGACATATTTTTCATAGTAAAGGTCCTGAACCCCAAGCCATGAAATTGTTGAGTTGCTAGAGAGTGTTTCCATGTTGGGAGCTTTTCCACAAAATACATTACTTGGGTTCTATAATGTTCATGAAACACTGGATTAAACAGATTTTGTGGTTCAGGAATATAATTGCTTTTAATATATAAATATCTAAATTGGGTGATGAGAGTATTCACTCTTTCCCAAACTTATTTAACCTCCAGAATTTGCCTCTTTCCTCACTCCTACTGAGAATATTCTTGGAAAGAACTAATGTTGCATAGAATTAGGTTAAAGAAATTATCTCAGATTATGGGTTAGAGTTAGAAACCGTTCAGTGGGGGAAATACCAGAATTTATTTTCATGGATTCCTTTTGTGAAAGGACCATCTTATTCTAAGAAAACATCACTTGGCAAAGCTTTTCATTGTATAGTAAATAGGAGGACAGAATGAAGATCTATCTTTGTTAGTTTTGTAGTAGAAAGGTACCTGTTTGTGGATCTGCTGAAGAGAATGGGGAAGTGTCATCACAGTTCACTCTTGTTATTTGTAGGGATTTTATAATTGCACTGAAAACCACTCCATTTTAATCTGTCTAGCCTGTTCATGTTCAGGTGAAATGCTTACAAACTCTTAGTTTCCTTCTATTTGTTCTTTCCTCTCTTCTTGAATATCAGTGACTCTTGGTTACCTTGCTGTCTTTGTTTTTGAGGAAACATTTTGCACCCTAAAACCATGCAGATTAAAAACTTTCTTTTAAGATCTTCACTTGAATTAATTCCAACAGATATAGTTCTTATATCTTTTGGGGAACCATTTTCTTGATAGTGAATAAACTTAGGTATTTAGTACTGTATGTTGCAATATCTATATAATAGAGGTGTAATAATGTCACCATCAACTCTCACTTTCAGGAGGATTCAGAATCTCAGTCTTGCAGCCCAGGTTATATTCTTAAAAGCAGGAACACATATATTTGTTCTCCACCCCACCACTATTTTATAAAAAAAAGTTTCCTTCATTCTCATTTGGTTGTTAATTTGTTGTTCATATCTACTTGAAGTGTTAAATGAGTGCTGTAGTAGCAGTAATTATCTGGTGTTGGGTTCGGAGCTCAGGCCTACAGAAGATGGAGGTAGGTTTTTAAGGTTGTCTTTCTTGGGGACTTTCTTTCCTTTTCTTCTCTTCTTTCCTCAAATAAGTTTGTAAGTGCATACTCTGTGCTATGGAATATCCTGGGTACTAGGAATATCAAAGATGAACAAAAGCTGGCATGTTCTTGTTGAGTTGATTTATGATATGCTTGGGAAGAGACACATTAGTCCTTATATAAAATTGTGACTGTGCCAAGGGTGTAGAGATATGTTGTGCCACAAGAGCCTAAAATTGGGCGATATGTTGCAGGAATCAGAATACTTTGTTGAGGAGGTAATACCTGAATTAAGATAGGAACTTTGCTTAGGAGTAAACTTCATGAAGAAGACGGGGAAGCATATTTTAGGACCAGTGAACGAAAAGCAGGAGTAAAAACCCTATGATGGGAAGAGAAAGTAGAAAGATTTGAAAGAAAGAAAGGAAAGAGTAAGTAGAAAGATTTGAAAGAAGACTGGTTATTATGTAAATTTTGAGAATGCTTGCAGGAAAGTTTCCTCTTCTTCCAGTTAGATGCAGCCTGACATAAATATCTGTGCGTTGTTGCTGTATGTCTTTTTTAGGATACTTCTGGAGTCATTCATTGTGCCAATCTAAATGTGGTCCCAGATATGTTTTCTAAGTTGTATTTTGTTCACCAACTTAAAAAAAAGTATTTTAGTGGCTCCTTGGCTTTAGGGGGTAAAAATAGTTTTTGGTTTCAAGGATGCATTGCATAGTGGCAAAGAAGTCTGGACTTTAAGTTTACATTCCACCCCATGTGTGCACATTGTACCCAGTAGTCACCAACTTTTAAAAATAAGAATTTTTTACATAAACAGTCTGTATTTCCAGCATCTTTCAGGAAGGTATCTGGCATGACTAGGTGCTGGCCCAGTAGTCTCATCATGGCAACAACTGCATTTACCTCAGCAGTGGCTGCCTTCTTTAGATGAAATATTTTCTTAGATTGCCAGATGCCTCACTACTCTGTTGTCTTTTATATCTAGCCTTCTTCACTTATTTCTGCTACTTTCAGAGACCCTATTGGCCTTTCAGTTTGAAATCTCTGATCTAAATAAAGGCAGTGCCAGCTTGTTAAAGTGAAGTTAATCATTTGGAAACACTATAAATTTAAGGCTTTGAAGTCAGTCCTGGCTTTGAATCTCAGCTCTGCCACTCATTCTGCTGCTGCTGAAGTTGAGAAGGTTATTTAATCTTTCTATTAATCTTTCTATTAATAATTAAAATTATTTATCTTAATTTTATTTTATAATAAAGATAATAGAACTTGCGTCATAGTATTATTAAAGATTAAAGGAGACACTGTGTGTAAAATGCTTAGCACAGAGGACTCAACAAATGACGAGTGCACTCTACATTTAGACTGGCATATTATTCTGCTTGAGAATGTTATTTTGCATTTGAGCTAATTTTCAAAACTTGTTGGTTGTCTTGATATTTCAGGGAACAGGGTGGTTCTGTGTCAGCCTAAGCTGCATAAACAAAACAAAACATTATTATTATTTTTACTTTTATGAATTTGTGATACTATAATTATAAAAATAATTTTAATTTGACTTATATGTAAATGTAGGCAACTATAGCATTATTGATGTATTTAATATTACTTGTTTAATGGTACAATTTTCAATCAAAGTTATGCTGACTGGTTTACTTAAATATTAAGAGAATCTTTTCCCTCAAGTAATTGGTATATTTTTACCTTATATATGTTTATATATTTATGTTTACATATGTTTACCATATAGCAGAGATCTCTTGCATTTGAGAGAAAATAGCTGCAAAGAAGTTATCATATAAAGTGATGATAACTAAGTTAGCCTGTTCCATCCATTAGGGCTTACATATAGAAAGAAATGTAATTTATTTAGATTTAAATTATTCCGCTTGATCTAAAAAGTGTAAGAAATGTTTAGATTTTAAAATGTAGTCATAGAATTACACAGAAATATTACTTTTATAATATTTGATTTTCTGCACTCTACATTTAGATTGGCATATTATTCTGCTTGAGAATATTATTTTACACTTGAGATAATTTTTGAAACTTGTTGATTGTCTTGATATTTCAGGGAACAGAGTGGTTCTGTGTCAGCCTGAGCTGTATAAAGGTATACCCCCTAAACAAAGCAAAACATTATTATGACTATTTTTGTCTTTTGAGTCAGGGCCTCACTCAGTTTCCCAGGCTAGAGTGCAGTGGCATGATCGCGGCTCACCTCTGCCTCCCAGCTTCTGGTCACAGGCAACCCTTCTGCCTTAGGCTCCCAAACAGCTGGGACAACAGGTGCATGCCACCACGCCTGGCTAATTTTTTGAATTTTAAAAAATATTTTAAAGATGCGGGGTACAATTCAGGGTTAGGTATACAAATGTTCATTATGCAGGTACCCTTGTTGATGAGGTGTGCCCCTTCCACCCCTGGCAGTTTTCCTCAACTGCCAATCCCACCCCACTCCTGGCAGTTTCCCACTACTGCCGATCTCTTTCTTATAGTATTATGATGATTGTTCAGGGTCTGCTTGTGAGTGAGGATGTATGATACTCTGTTGTTTTTTTTTATTTTTTAGTGGAGACATGATTTTTTATGTTGTCCAGGCTGGTCTCAAACTTCTGGGCTCAAGCAGTCCTCTTGCCTTGGCCTCCCATAATGCTGTATTTACAGGCATGAGCCATGGCACCTGGCCTGGTTTCTTATACATATAAAAAGTTTACAAAATATAGAAGTTAAAATATTATATATATAATAGCCCATTGTAGCTCTTTAAGCTTTTGAAGGTTTACTTTATATACATACTATCTTTTATGCAAAGTAATACTTCAATATTAATATTTATACACTGTTTTTATTAGATACATATTTTCATAGACTTTTCTAAGAAACCATCAGTAAATTGAATAGGTAATGTTTTTTTCTGTTTACTCATAAAAGCCCTTATGTTCCTTTTATAGTAAGTTTTCTCCTTGTGATTTTTCCAGCTTTTACTTTGTAATGTTCTGGTTGTAGATTTGGACCATATCTTAATATAAAGGAAATAAAAGAGTGAACTTTCTATTATAATTTGTTGCAGCAAATTAAGCATCAGTTTTCGCATCTGAAAAATGGTATCATTTCATTAGGGATTTGTTTTGACGTTTAAATGTGTACAGTATACCTTGTTTAGCATTATCTTTTTCAGTGCTTTTTGGTTGTAGCATGTAATTAGTTATAGTTATTGTAGAAATGTTTTAATATTAAATATATAAAATATTTCATAAACTTTTTGTATTGAACAATACAAATAAGACTCTTTCTGGTTGGCTAGTATTTAGAGTGGACCCTTATATAGATGGGTGGATTAATCTCACCGCATTGATATATTCTTTCTGGTAAGAGGTGTTAGAATCTGATTTAACCTTAATGTTTTGTCAGCATAATCAGCATTTTGATGCTGATATACTTTAAGAAAAATGAAGTATAGCAACAGAACATATTAATAGTGTCAGGGAATCTTAATACATATAATGTGAAGATTATTTTTATAATCTTCAGTTTATCTTACTGAGATTTATTGAAAATCCATTGCACACTAGATGGTACTTATTGTGTAAGCTTATAAAATTAAATTTCATTAATTTAGCTTTGCATTTCATTAAAGAGTAACTGTTGGTTCACCTAAAGCATTATGGAGATTTTAGTTAATAGCTATAGAATATCCTTTATAATTAATCTACCAATGACAATGTTGTCAATTCCACATTCACAGAACGCCTGAGACCTATTTTTGAAAGAAACGGAGTTACTGTTGGCACATATGTCAGGAATAATCTGGAAGCCGTTGTATACTTTTTAAATAATAAATTTAGCATCACTTTGTTTCAAAGTGTTTTTTTGTTTTTTTTTGAATTGAAGTCTCACTCAGTCACCCAGGCCGGAGTGCAGTGGCACACTCATGGCCACCCCAGCATTGACCTGCTGGGCTCAGGCGATCCTTCCACCTCAGCCTGGTGTCCTTTAATACTGATCACTGTAAGAATAGGAAAAATAGAAACTGGTTAGGAAGTATGATACGTTGTTAACAATATGATGAAAATTTAAACTTAAATGTATATATATTCTCTTCATTGTAGTTCGGTGTATAATGCTGTAATAATATCTGGCTCTCATTATTGCACAAGGGCAGATTTTGGTATTCTTTTAGCTTAATAATCTCTTTTGGACATATTAGAGCTTTTTATTCCAATTTACCTGTGTCAATACAACCCAGTCTTTTCAGTTTTAACAAAATTAGTGTCAGTATTAAACATATTTTATCACTTGTTTTTGAAGCAGGCTGGAGTGCAGTGGCATGGTCATGGCTCTCTGCTGTCTTGACCTCTTGGGCTTAGGCAGTTCTTCCTCCTCAGCCTTCCAAGTAGCTGGGACTACAGGCACATGCCATCATACCTAGCTAGTTTTTTGATTTCTTTGTAGAGATGAGGTCGGTCTCTCTCTGTTGCCTAGGCTGGTCTGGGATTCCTGGATCCTCCCACCTCTACCTCCTAAAGTGCTGGGATTATAGGCGTGAGCCATCTCACCCAGCCATATTTTATTCTTTTTGTAGTCTGACTTCTCATTGTGTTTTTAGACTAAGCATTACTGTTCTCTAACATATAGATGCTTTTGTTTTATATATTTCTCTTAATTATTTGAAGATTAATTTTTAGTATTTTATTTTATGACATATTTTAAACTAATTTTTTCATATGAAAAACCTTGTGTATTTAATTAAATTCTATATTTGTGTGTTTGGATATGTCTTTGAGTACTTTTCCATTGGCTATTGTTTTGAACTTTCGTTTGTTAGATCAATTTCTAGGTCCCCATAAATTAATTTAGATCTTCAGTGAATTTTCAATCTTTTATATAATCCCTGCTTTCAGATATTATTTTCTTAGTTGTCTTTATATTTTTGTCTTAGTATTCATTAGATTGTCCCCTGCCCTCTCCCCTGCCCCATCTTGCCAAATCTCATTTGATCTTTAATTCTAAGTTTTGGTTTCTTTTCCAGGTCTTTTTCTTGATGGATATTTCTTTTAGTGTTGTTCTTCTTGTCTTTCCTGCTTCTCATGTTCTTCTGTGAGTGACTGTTCCCATGTTTATTTTAAATACTTGTTTTTAAACTCTTACTTGCTTCTGGTCTGAAAAAGTCTTGCTATTTAGAAACTGAGTTCTTATTTGAAATTTCAGAATGGTGCTTTGCTGTGAATAAGTTGCAGTCATGTTCTCTTGACATACTTAGAAATTAAAACTTCTAAGATTTTTGTTTTAGTTTTTTTTTTTTTTTTTTGAATTGGATTCTCACTCTGTCGCCCAGACTGGAGTGCAGTGGCCACTTCCGGCCACTACAGCCTCGACCTTCTGGGCTCCGGCGATCCTTCTGCCTCAGCCTTCCAAGTAGCTGGAACTACAGGCGCACGCTATCACGCCCGGCTATTTTTTGATTTATTGCAGAGATGAGGTCTTGCCAAGTTGCCCAGGCGGGTCTTGAACCCGCGGGCTCAGGCAATCCACTCACCTCAGCCTCCCAAGGCACGGGGTACAGGCTGAGCCACCGAGGCCAGCTTATTTTTGTTTTAATTAGAGACAAAAGTCATACCATAGAACACAGATAATTGTCTCATTGTTAACTTGTCATATTTATATGGTGTCATTGAAAAACCTTTTGTTCTTTACATTCAGATTTTTACAACAGTATATAAAATCAAATATAGGGTTATTTTGAAATTAAGTCAATTTCACATTTTTATAAATTACAACTAGAGAGAATTGACTTAGTCTTTTGTTATTGTCTACACACAGTGAGTTCTGGACAGTATCAATCCTGTTATCATTTACCTCTCCAAATTTGGTTTTTTTAGATAGGTGCTTCAGTCTTTCTAGAATTCTACTAGATTATTTTCTTGATATTTGCAGATTTCTCATTACCAGTGGAAGGTTAGATGGAAGTACTCCAATTACACAGTTAAATAGATTTTGAAGTAAGGAAATTTTTTTTTGCATTTGCGTTGAGATCTGTAGGATATGGCCTAAACTCTAGTTTGAGTTGGAAAATGTATTCACTGCAGATTTGTGTGAGAATGGAATTCTCATTTCTTATTTTAATTTTTGACAGCATGGGAAGTATATAAAGCAGCTTGAGATTTTTAATTCAAACAACAGTATGTCAAAATGACAGTATGAGTTTCATGTGTAATCACTTTTTTCTCTTGTAACTCAAGTCGAATTTATTAAAAAATAATTATTAAATCTGTCTCAAAATACAATTTTTAAATCTATTCAGTTTTTGGTAATAGTGATTGAGACTCGATCTTCTCATTCAGAAAAATTTAAATCTCAATCATGACCTCAAAAATAACAAAATACTTTACAATTGATAAACCATTGGACAGCTATGTGGTAGGGCTCATCAAGATTATTTCTAACAAATTCATGGAACTGATGGTGATTAAATCTGATAGCAAATAAAGTTCACTACTGACACTAATGGCTCAGCAGCACCAGACACATATATTTTCTTCAACATATCTGCTGATGAGTAGGCATAGGTTTTAAATGACTATCAGTTGCACAAGCTTTGTAAATTTGTCTTTTCTAGGCTGTTTTCTGCTGGCTCACAGCTGTTGTTTGCTAACTCTTGACTTAAATTGTTATCAGTGGTTACGGAGAGCAATACTTTTTTTCTTATTTAAGTGATCAGTACATATTTAATTTTATGTTTTTAGGGACTGATACTTAGATATATTTTAGGAAGGATGCTATTAGACATACATATACCTGGTATATACATTAAGTAAAAATATTAACTTTAAATTTTTAAGAATGGTGGCAATTGTATAAAGGTTGTTGCCTGTGTACTATAGATAAAATAAAATTGTTTTATTTATCTTAGGAGATATGAGAATATTAAAATTGTTAATGATTTATTTGGATTTTATATTAAAAGCAGTAAGAAACTATTATTAGATATATTTATAAGTGCTGAAAAAATACAAATTTTAGGAATAAATCTTTTATTAACAGGAATTTTTGATTGATTAAAGTGAAATAGATTTTTGATATTTTTTTAGAGGAAAATTTCTCGTAATGAATAAGATTTTTGCTGAGATATTCTCCTGATCTGTGACAGCTGGTATTTGGGGAACACAGTTATAATTGTTTTGTTGTTGGTCAGCCAAAATGAGAAAAGACTTTGCAGTGGAAAGACTAAGAAGCAGTTGATGACAGAGGCTCTATTGAGTTAGATGACAAATTAGGAGAGCAAGACAGTGTAGATAGGCATGTTGAAGAAGAAGATTGGCAAGCACACCTTTCTGCAGGTTGTAGGGCCTGGTTAGTGTTTCTACCTTACATATGCAATGACTGGAGAGATAACTAGTTCATCCCAATTGCACAAGTGAAAAGAGTTCCCTTTCAATTATAGTCATTTTTTTGACAACCTGGAAACCACCTTATTATGGCCCAGTTGTCTAAATCTAGCATTCCCTTACCCTCTTAAACTTTCGGCTTTCTGCCAGTCATGAAGATTACAGTTACCTGGCACTGTAACCTCTTTGTGCAGTTGCAGTTACCTAGCTTCCCCCCTTTTCCTACCCTGTGTTCTGGATTATCAGATTCTTCTAAATATAAAGCCTAAACCTAACCAGTACTTGGTAGTTTAAGACTACTGTTCCTAAATTGTTGGTGTTTCTAATGCCAAGGTGTACTAGTTTGATCAGAGACTTAATTTTTTAGGCCTAGACAACTGGTAAAATGGCAAATAGTTTTTTTCCCTCTGAAATGAGTGCATGGGTGCTTTTAGACAGTGCATGCTCACAAGATATGAATAATACCACAGCAAGTTTTAAGGATTCTTTAAGGTCTTCCCTGAACATAATAGAGGAGGAAAGAGGAAAATCCCTAGTTAGCTTGCATGTTCATCAAGTCAAACAACCTGGCCTAGGAAAACATCAGCCTAGAGAAAGGAACATTGCTCTCTGTTGTGCTCTCTGACAGGTACTGCCTTTGCGATTTTTTCCTTTTTGGAAAGCAGCTACTAAAAAAAGATACCTTTTTTTTTGTTTTCTTAATTCCTTAATTAGGAACTATTTCAAATATAAATATAATTAGAGAAGATAGCACATGATCTTTCATCTGTCCATCACACAGATTCTGTAATTACTATTTTTAAGCCACTTGTCATGTTTTGCTTCTTTGTTTTTTTCCTGAAGTATCTAAAGCAAAATCTACACTGTGTCATTTTTTTCTTCTATATACTTTGTGTCTTACATGTGAACTTTTTTAGCATAGCTATGGTTTATGTATGCAACAGAATAATTATGTTGATATCTACTAATACACAGACCATTTTCCAATTTCTTGATTTTTCTGAAAAAAAAAAAAAAAAAATTTTTTTTTGTAGTTCATTTGTTGGAAATAGGACCCAAACAAGCACCACAGATGCATTTAGTTGTTGGGAATCTTAAGTTTCTTTTATTCTAATTCTTAATCTTTTTTGTGCCATAGATCTGTTTGGCAGACTGTGAATCCTATAAATCTTCTCTCTGAATATGATTTTTAATGTATAAAATAAAATAAAATACATAAGATAAAACCAATGACAATAAGTCCTCTACATACGAACCTTCAAATTATGAACTTTAATGATGCACACCAGGACTTTTTAATGTATTATTTCTCTCCACCAGGTGTCAGTATGGCCTGTTAAATACATATAGTACTATGTAGCTGATTGTGTTAGTTGGGTACCGAGGCTAATTTTGTTGTACTTACAGACATGCTCTTGGAATGGAACTCATTCATATGTTGGGGGCTGCCTTTATATTAAAGTAAAATTATTAAGATATTTTAAGAATACACTTTAATGACATAATTTTTGCTTCTTTACTAATATGTTATATAGCAAGCTCTAGTGGCAAATTTGATTAATACCAGAATTTTAAAGTATGCTGAGCATTATATAATATTTTAAGGTACCTGTGATTATTGTAATGTAATTTGAAAACACCTCTTTTTTTTGACAAGTCACAAGCATTGCTAATAACAGTATTGTGGTTTGATTGTATACATTCATGAAGGGAGGAGGTATTGTTTTCAGGTAGCTGTTGATGAAAATAAAATTGTAAATTTTTTCCTATCAAAATTCTGAATTCTGTCCAGAATTCCATGCTCTAGGTAAAGGGACAGTATGCATTAAGAAAGATCTTGGCTGCAGTTCTGCTTCAGTGGCTTTTTCTAAGTTTTTCAACACCTTGTCTCTTGGCCTTTGATTTTCGAGTTCAATTTGTCTGGAGCATTCTTCCCCTTGTTCTTAATAAGACTAATTTCTACCCATAATTTGGATCTCAGTTCAGTGGTCACTTTTTCAGGATTCTTTTTTTCTAGTTAACTTCTTATATATTTTCTTTATATATATTTTCTTTATAACTTCTTATGTCCTTCTTTGAATAGAAGAGTTTGAAGGTACAAATCATGTCCTTCTTGCCTTCTACTGTATCTCCAATGCTGAAAACAAAGAGTTTGACTTGTAGGTATTGCTTGAAAAGTGTTACCAAATGAATCTTAAGCTCATAGTATTCATTCTATTTTTAGTTTCTTTGCATTCTTTCATATGTGTGTAGAGTAGCAATTATTATTTTTATTTATGCTTTGTAATATATAGAACCTTAGTGCCACTTGACAATCCTTTTATACATTGCTTGATGATTCTTTATTACATTGTCCTTGGTGAGTCAGGTTCTTATACTGTGTTTTCTCTCTCAGTAAATGGCACTGTTTTTCTTTCAGTCTTCAGGCAAGTATTTTAGACACTGGCCTTAGTTACTCCCTCCTCTCACCTTCGATATCCAGCCATCATGAAGATCTGTAGACCTTACTTGCTAACATCTCTCGAATCCCTTCTCTCCATATCACTGCTATCTTTTCTCATTATAAAGAAAACTTGATTTAATTACCTTAAAAAATTTCCTTTAGGTGAAATGAAAATGCTTTAAATCAAAAGGGTGAGACTCTTTTATTGAGTCAAATTGTAATTCACTATTCCTCAACCAGGATTTTTTTTTGCTTGCTTTTTAAATCAATCTTGAGGGAGAGAGAGAATAATTTATAATGAAGTAAAAGGTAGAAATGGGATCAAAGGATTGGATAGAGAGATTAGCCTTAGCAAGGAAGAGAAGCATTTATGGGTCTTGTAGCTGGCCAGGGCTTTAGGGATTTGGGTATTTATCTTAAGTACATTTAGAAGTCATTGAACCAGTGGGATGACGTGCACAGCTTTGCGTTTTGAAAAGTACCATTCTGGCTGTAATATTGGCGACACATGTGGGTGTGAGAAAACGCGTTGTAAAGGCATTGTAGTAGTTCAAAAGTGAGAAATGAATTAGAGGAGTAAGATGAAGAAAAGTTAATGGGTTCCAGGTTTTTGGGGTAGATAGGTATAGGCAATAACAAGAGAAGTGAGTGGCAAAGGTGATTCCTGGTATTCCTGTGTGGCCAGTTGACTAGGGTTAGCCATTTGCTGAGATGGGGAATGATAAAAAAGTTCAAATTTGGGGATAAGAGAAGATAACTTGGGTTTTAATGTGTGTTAACTATACATATACTTGTGGGCATGCAAATACAGTGTTTCATGTTTGTGGGTTCCACATCCGGGGGTTCAAGCAGCCATGAATCGAAAACATTAAAAAAGAGACACAAAAATGTCTATATTGAGCATGTACAGACTTTCTTTTGTGTGCCATTATTCCCTAAGCAGTACAGCATAACAGCTATTTACATAGCCTTTACATTGTGTTAGGTATTAGAAGTAATCTAGAGACTTTGTTTTATTTTTTTCTTTTGTTTGCCTGCCTGCCTGCCTTGCCTTCCTTGCCTTCCTTGCCTTTCTTCCCTTCCTTCTTTTCTTTTCTTTTTTTTTTTTTTTTTGAGATGGGGGTCTCTGTTACCCTGGTTAAAGTACAGTGGCACTTTCCCAGCTCACTGCAGCCTTGACTTCCTGTGCTTCCTCAGTCCCACCTCAGCCTCTCTAGTACTTATAATTACAGACACACACCACCACACTGAGCTTTTATTTATTTATTATGTATTTAGTTTTTCATTTTTATTTTTTTTTTTGAGATGAGGTCTCACTGTGTTGCCCAGGCTATTTTTTGTAAAAACCAGGCTTGTCTTTTTTGCCAGTTTATTAGCTTTCTCTGTTAAATGTATAGGAGTCGTTATCTTCCTCTCTTGTATAAATCTTTCAGAAAGAGGGTTGTAGTTATTCTTTTTAAAATTGTGTCAGAAGACAAACATCTCTGATAAAAAAATGCAGATTTAAACATTTTAAAGACAAATTTTAAGCAGTTGCGAAACAGTGGGCTAGTTCGTTCTGTTCATTAATGTCTAGGCTCAGTCAACATTTTTCATGGTCTGAGGCTCAGATTTTGTCGTCGCATTGGCTCTCTAGAATGGTGGTGTGTCCTTGAAAACACAGGCACCAAACTCTGTTTTCCAATCTCTTCCAAGTAATAAGGCATTTATTGCAACATAGTTTCAGCTCCATTTGTCTTATATGGGAGCTTGGCCTTGGATACTGATTATGAACAGATACAAAATTTTCAACTGGTCTTCTTTAACAGAGAAGTTGTTCTTGGATTACCTTTGCCTCCTGATTTGTTCAGGTGACCGCACATGGAGGGCATGGATTTATAGAGCATTAAGGAATCATCATAGGAACTAGGAATGACTTATTATTGTAAAATTTGTTGGTAGCAGGTTTTCTGTCTCGTTTTAGTATTTTTGAAATATATTACTTGTCTTCTGGGAGTAATGCCTAAATCATACATTGATGCTTTTGAGGTATTTTAGAAATATATGTATATAAGGATTTTTTTCTTTTTAACTTATATTAGTTTTATAGTGATATTTCATAGTTAAGCAGCAAAAATAGAAAAATAAAATTTACCTGAATAAGCTTTACTACCTCATGACAAAACAGTAGATGATTAAACAGTAGGATGAGTGAAATGCTGTGCCACTGTTGTCTCTTAAAAATCACCAGTTGAACTTTAAAAGAAGCATGTTTTATAATTTTTAAGTGTCACCCGCCTGCTGTTTATAGAGGTGCCCAAAGGAACGAGAGTAATGCCCCTGCTTTTCAAAGGTTCTGGTGACCATTAGTTAACAACGGAAAAGAAGTAAAAATAAGTAGGAGATCAGATATCCTCGCCTTTCCCTTCTCTTTACTTGCACCCAACATCAGGTGCCTGCCCCTCCAGTGTGTGAGAATGGTTACGAAGCCTGAAGGCCCTGGCAAAGGACGAAGAACAAGTAAAGAGTGGGGAAATAGAGAAACAAGCATTTTCGACTTTTTAGCAGTCTGTCATATGTGAAAGAATGTTGTAGAGCAGCATAATGATTAAGAACGTGGTCTTTGAAATGGGAATCTGTTGCTTTACTAGCTGTGTCCTCTTAGGTATTTAACCTTCGACTCCTTTAGCAAGTCTTTTTTTTGGGTGTCTTTTAGTGTTGTTTATGAGGGTTTTATGAGATCATGTTAGTGTTGTTTATGAGGGTTTTATGAGATCGTGTGTGTAAAAGTACTTTATCCCTGTACCAACTGCACTTCTTGCACAATCAGTAAATAGTTCCTATTGCTGTAATTAGGATTTTTGTAGGATTTGCAGGAAATAGATAATAATAACATTTGAGTTTATATGTGATTATACTGTGTATAATGAGATAAGGAGAAATGTAAATTATTTGATTGAATTAGAATTTAATTGCTTTTAATATTGATAAATGAATGTTGTAAGTATTGAAAGTTCGAATGTGTTAATCTTCTAAAATACCTGTTAGCACTTTGAGCATAAAGATTACATAGTTGTTCTTGTAATCTTTTCTTTGACCAAATGCAGTGCTGTCGTTTAAAATTATATTTTATGTATACAAAAATTACATAGTATTGGGATGAAAGAAAGCACAATGAACAAGTGGTAAGATGTTTAAATACATTATTAGCTTACTTTGCTCAATACATTGATTTGCATATTGAAAGTAAAAAGTAAAAAATAAATAAATAGAACATTTATCTTAAAATAGGAATTTTTAACAGCAGCTAGGAGGCTTTACTATCTGATCCAGTTCCTTTTGTGGACTCAATGTCATATTACCATCATTTTTCAAGATAGTATTATCAGAAATATAGAAATGATTTTAAATTGATACCTGAGATAGGAATTTAGTTCTCTTAGGAAATCTGTTTTTCATAGCTATTTTTTTAAACTTGAATTTTACCAGATGGAATTGCTATCTTTTAAAGATCCTGCATTGTAATAACAATTTGGACAAACAGCACTTGGATTTTGTTTCTTTGTATACACCTGTGTACATGCATATGTGCAAACGCATACACTGTTTTCTTTTTTAAACTTCTGAATTGTAAATTAGCATTACACTGAGGGAAGGATTCCTTTTGTCAAACTAACTGATCTGATTTGGTATTATTATCCTCTTATCTGTGCCTTTTATTGATTGATTTTGGAGTTTCTACAGTAATATAGAATAAGTGACAAACAGACTTTACCCAGTAGTAGGAAATGCTATACCTAAACTCAGAATCTCTTGATGTAGAATAGAACACTTAGGCTACTGATTTGAAAGTTGTAGATAAGTGCTTAAATAGTTTTTGTGATTCTCAAGATTAACAAATGTTATAGTTCTATTCTGATAATTTATCCCTTTATAATAATGTCAGAAATAAAAATGATTGTTATTAAAATTAAGAAATATTCTGAGTAAATTAAGAAATATCCTGAGTAAATTAAGACTGATAAATTTACATATTTGTATGGAATAAAATACTAAAGTTAGTAGGTTGTTATTTCTTGATTTTAAAATTCATAATGGAGCCAAACAAAATTATTATGAAAATGCTTGTATCATAACACTCAGTAAAGTTTTTTGTTTACTTTTTTATTAAAAAATTGATAAAAGTGCATTGTATACATTGTTCATCCTAGAATCAAGTGTTCGTCAAACATTTGTGGCTTATCCCCATCCCTCCCCAAAAGGTTTTTAATTGGTGATGCAGAATATTTGTCATCTACCAAATTAAAACCTGCAGGTTTGTAAACTTGGCACTCAGAGAAAGAAATAGGTGCCATAAAATGATTAAGTATTGGCATGTGTATACCTGCTGTCAAGAAATAAACTTCCCATATGTTGCAGTTTGGCAGACATGCATCTTTAAAATGTATTGAATGAAACTGTACCTGCACTCTTTATCTTTTTTTCAACAGTACATCATATTTGTGCCTTTAAGGTGATTACTTTTGCTTCAATTATTTTTACAGATATTCTTGAAATCAGATACAGTTAAATGGTGGTACTTTTAAAGAGTGCAGTAATTGATTTAATTGAATAACTCTTTGAAATACTGTTTGGCCCTTAATACCAATGAGGAAACAAAATTTGTCTAATTTGAAACATTTAATAACTTTATAAAAACTTGAGCCTGAGACACATTAATTTTTCACATTTTATCACGTCATGTCAAAATAATATCCCGCAATATATGTATTAATAAAATAAATTAAAATGAGTATCTCAATTATTTTTAAAAAAGTAAATACTTTGAGAACTGCATTGATGAAACATCTGAACTTTAAAATGTGGCTATGGAATAACTCAACTAAATCTTATTGCATGGAATACAGTTTTTAGAACTCTAGAATAGTCAGATCAGAAAATTTGTTCTTTGCACAATTACAAATTTCCTTGATAATAATGTTTTATGTACATTTAGTTGTATATCAAAATGGAAAACTAAATCTGAAATGAAGGATCTTTTGACTGTCTTCATTTCTTAAATTAAAATATGTTGGAAATATATGCAAATACATTTTGTTGACCCCTAACATAAGACTTGAACCATTGATTTATGCATGCTTCTTATTGCATGTTAATACACAGAATACCCTTATACAGTTTTATATAGATTCTTTTGGGATACCTTTTTTGTTATATAATGTTGTAGTTTTAAGAATTATCTTCTTCAGAAATTAAAAAAATATTTTTAGAATTTCTTTACGTGATGAGTTTTAACTAAAACTTGTCCTATGGATGAAATCAGTTTTAGCTATACATGCTTTTAGCAACATTTACAGATTGCACGTCTGGAAAAAAAAAGTCTTTTCTAGTGTAGTCTACGGTGGCGATACCTGCCTGCCTTTTCTTTTGCTGCGTTGGCACAGGCGTTGTGCTTATTTTGTTGTAAATGGTTCCAGTATTTTATCAGTTCACTAGGCTGGAACTGATGAGAGGTAATTAGGTGGCTGTATTTACAGCTTGAGTAAGAAACTCTCCAGTGATTGAACACAAACTCATTGGGAGGAGGCACAGGATCAACTCTCAACTTGGCAAGACAGATCCCTACATACACATCCTCCAAGTGCAAACGACGGATACCTAAAGAAACTTTAAAAATCTTTTCTGCCAGATCTCCAGAAAAAACATAACCAGTTCCAGAACAGAAAACAGGGTAGCGTTCACTTGGGTAGAGGTCTGGTGGCATGTACCACTTGCTATCTTTGTTTCGATTGGGTGCATATCCTCGCATTAGGTAACCAGTAAAATAGTTATGTCTAGGAGGCAAGTCTGGCTTTAGTAACTTATGTATTAAATATTCAGTGTTGACGAACATGTCACTGTCAGTTTTCATAACGTATGGAATATGTGGACAGTATGTTGCAACCCAATTCATGCCCATTAGTGTTTTAATGGTCAAATTATAGTATGTATCTAAGTATTCCTGTTGAATTATATCATGATACTGTCTGCTTTCTTCCAGTATTGCACGTTGAAGATAGCCATTGAGCTTAAAACTTATACCCAACAAAAAAATTCGTGTGATATGGATACCAGGTGCTAGACTTTCATTGCCCCAAGTTTGCCGAATAGCTCTTCTAGCTTCTATTTGTCCAGGCTCTGCAGCTATTAGTAGGATTAAAAAAGGGCTTTTCTCCTGGCATTTTTCAGGCTCATTGATAATATATTTGAAATGGTAAGAATTTGAATGTCCAGTACCTTTTTCATTGTAAATACTTCCATTGGCACTAAGTGTGTTCTCCAACCCTGTAACTCCTTGTGGTGATAGGTCTGTGTTATTAGAGTTAGTTGCTGTTTGAGGCCTCAGGGTTTGAGGGACCATTTCTTTCCAAATGTTCCGAAAGGAGCTGTGGTTTGTCTCACTTTTTGTAGAACGAAATCCTCGGAAAGTGTATGTCACAGGGTTTTCTTTGAATCCAGTTCTGCCTGGCAGCCAGTCATGATGATTGAAGAACAAAAACATAGCGAAAAGAAACACTAGAGAAAGTACTCCAATAAGATGGGTACGGAACAGGGACCTCTTGGCATTCCAGGTCATCTTTGCAAAGCAGCAGTGTCTTCTTCTCCACTGAAGCATGTTGTAAATGTCCAGTAATGCTATGTGAGATAGTGGTGACCGAAAATGTTTTCTTCTGAATCAGTGCTATTCTTTGGCAATCATTTTTTAATTCAGTCGCATTGTATTCCTTGTTGTCGTTCTATAAAGATAAAGCATAAAAGTTTACAAAATGACAAATCGTACAACAAAACCACCTGAAAGGAACTTTGGAGGCTAATAAAATCAAGGCAAATAGGAATTTCTTAAGCCTATGAAAATATGATAACCCAGGAATGAAGCTTACAGTTTGTTTTCCCTTGGCGACATAACAACAGCCCTGAGAACAGGATTAATTAAAAAAAAAAAAAAAATCTTTGTAGCACAGGGAGCATTTTAAAGAAAGGAGGTGATGGATTAATTTTCTTACATTTATTTCATTGCCTTGTTGATCATTTAAAAGTTCATGTTAAAGATTTAAAAGTTGCATGCATGTAGAAGAGAAAAATGTTACTAGATTCCTGAGAAAGACCGTGTAAGAAGGCCTTGAGCAGGTGGAAAATTTATTGGCATTAATTAAAATTGATTTGACGTACCATTGGTAGTATGGTGCACAGTCAGCAGCCTTTTTTGTAAAATGGTCATGTATCAGTTGTGGGACAGACGGTGCAAGGTTGATTATGGCAGAGTTCTGTTAGTCACAGTACACTGCTTGGCATATTTCCATTGGCCCCTACTGTGTTGAGAAAGTCAATGAGAAGATGCACCTGTCAAAATTAATTTTCAGGGTCCAGTAACTTCAGTGCAGAATTTTTAGATAGTAATACATGATGAACATTTTCAAGTACTTTTCTAATTTTAACCTTGCACTGCAAATAAGAAGTATTCAGGATATCATTGTTCTTACTTAAACTTAAGATTGCTTTTATTATGTAGTGCAGTTATCTGTAATTATCTATGGCTTTGGTAGAACAGTATCACATATTTTGGTTGTCTCCATGTTGGTATTAAACCAATATCTAATTTTAAACCAACTATTTCAAAATTTAAATTTCACAAAATATATTTAAAAATATTCTTGAGTTGTGTAACATTTTAAATTTGTAGACATAGGATTGGTTAAATTTTTACAACTTCTGATAGCACAACAATTAGAGCCTCTGGATTTTAAAAAGGTTATGAGATGTCAGTATGGAAGGTTCACGATCCTTATATTAAGAACTAGGTATGTTGCAACAAGATTTTCAGTGCATAGCACAAACATGTTCATGTTTGTTCTCAGCTTTTTCTTTTCTTAGTTTTTCTGGACCAGGTTGTAGGGGATGTAGAGGTGGGCGAAGAGCTGCAGTATGAATTTCATTGAAAGAGAACACACTTTTGGGGCAAAGGAAGTAATGAATGTGTAATTTTACTTTTTCCAACTTTTTATTATGAAAATAGTGTATTTAAACGAAAGAAAACTAATTAAAAATGTTTAATGTAGGAGCACTTGTTTACTTCAAATTATAGTATATACATGAATACATTTATGTGTTTATTAAGCCTGATATTGAGATTCATGGTTAATAACAAATTTGTTTAACCTTGACATGAAGTTTAATTATTTTTAGGAAGTAGAATTTACATGGAACTATTTGTATAATTGAATAGAACATAGAATGAAATGCACATACGTAACATGCTAAGCACTTTGAAAATATTGATTGAAAGTGTTAGGAATAAATGAATGAAAGTATTATTCTAGCAGCAGCCACTAGGGGGAGCAAGAAGGTGGGAATTTGAATAAATATCTAAAGCTAACAGCATTTGAAAATTTCTAGTTTTTGAGATAACATAGTACATTTAGAAGTTACAGTATTTCTCAAATATAAAAAATTATTTAATCATTTTCAGAGATATGGACAATGTTTTTATTAGTTTGAAATTTTAGAAGCATGTAATCTTATTTGCTATTTATTAAGAGTTTCTTTGCCTGCGTTTTAGTTCTACCTTACTATATTGAATACCAAGGTTATTCATCTTGCCAACAAAAAACATCGTTCTGCTATGAACTAAGCTGAAAATAATACAGCTGAGCATTCTGACTTAGAAACTCATTTTTTCCCCTTTATGTACTTGTAAATAGTTGATCATTCTATTTAGATGTGGGAACTATTTTTAAGCTTTTATTTCAATATGACATATTTGGTAAATATTAATGACTCTCCCCTTCCACCTTATAAAGAGACTAGTAGATATAAAGGTTATGTGTGTGACCTTAAAAAAGACCAAAAGTTGCTTTTTGCATTTATTTTATAAACTGTTTTAAGTACTAAAAAGATGAATATATCAGTTTTCTGTTGATACAATAACATTTGGAATCTAGTTGAAATCCAATCATTTAGATTTTTTTGAGAGTCTAAATTTGATGGTTTAAGGAAGAATAAAGATCAGGTGTTTTAATGAATGTTTGAATAAAGAATTGAATAAATAAATGAAGGAAAATATAATAAGTCGTTATTTTTATGAAAACAATATACCTGAAGTGATGACTTCAAAGTATTTTAGTGTTACAGAAAACAGCAAATTATTGCATATTGAAATCTAGCAAAAGTGCATAATTTTGGCTCTAATAAGGTTTTATAACAATGCGTGATAGAGATGCAGCTAAATTTAAACTTCGTGATATTTGTATGTTTGTAAATATTAAGCTGCTGAGACTTAAAACCCTTACATATCTATTTGATAATCTCCCACTGATAAATGAAGCGCATGTGTCTAGCCTTTAAAACATTCTTTATTAAAAGTTTCTCTCTTATAATTATTCTGTTAAAAAGAAAATCAAAGGAACTATTTCTCCTTTTATTAACTGAGAAAATTATTCTCTATTTGTTGTCTGTTGTATTTTAATTCTTGAAAAGTGAGAACAAGACAAAAAAGTTAAAATATTTTGGTATGCCAAATATTTGCACTTTTACATTTTCAGAATAAAATTAGCTTTATTTTTTTTGGTTCTGTTTTTGATTCTTTTTTTGATGAAAGTATTTTCAAGTTATTAATGTGTATTTATAGATTGAAGTTCACTGGAAGAATGTTACTGTAAAATGAATTTGTGCACACATGCACACACACACACACACACACAGGTTTTATCATTTGGCTCTTAAAAGTGTTGATATTGTTAGTTTGTTAGCACAGTCCTAGATTTAAGTGATGGTTTAATGGAAAAACTTCTATGTTTTCATTTTAAAATGTTTAGCTTATAAAACTGTTTAATGGGTGATTTTATCTTTGAGAGGTAAATGTTGAACAAGAGGGACTTGGAGATTTTTACAACCATATTCTTTTTAGTACTATCTGATTTTAGTTTTTATTAGAATAAAAATTCGTGGTTATGAGTGAGAGTTGATGTTGAGATGTAATAGAGCCTGGTAAACTTGTTCATAGTTTTGGAATGCAGTGCTTACATACGTGTTACAAATGTTTGCCTTTTGTGATTATTAAACAATAATTTATTGAGTTATGTGAAATGGAGGAAAATCAAGATCTTTGATTTGTAAAATTTTTAAATTATCTGAATTTTTGAGCCTTGAGTTGCTAGTCTATGATTGTTGCTAAAATAGTTTATTTGACTTATCTCTGCCCTGCACACACACATAGTGGCAGTAGTTCGTTATAATATAGCCTGGAAGCACATTAGCTACATTTATATTTAACTTTATGACCTTGTATTGCTAATTGTGGATATTTTTGCATCAAAGTATTTTCATATTAGGTTTTTGAATTTTACTTTTAAAATGATCACCAGGAACAACCTTAAATGCAATCACTTAGAACCAGTCTGTCATTGAACATAAAAGCTCACTACTTCAAATAGTAAAAATTTTGTGCAACTATTAGATATGTCTCTTTGTTGAAAGTTGTACTCATGGACATTGTAATAACATGCGAGTCTATTGTAACAGTGTTATACATAAACTCACACTACCTTGTATGATCCTATGCTGATGCTTTCCTTTTAGTATCTTCTTGTAGCTTGGTAATACTTAAAATTTGTTGATAGTTTCTTAGGTTTGTTTGTGATCTTCATTTAGGGAGATAGATGTTGGAAGGGAAGCTGTTGCGTTTAAGATTTTTGCGTTAGAAGCACTTCTAAAAAAACTCTTAACATTAAGATTGCCTTGGATATTACTTAATGTAATATCACTGCATTGTCTCTTTTGATAGCCATTTTTAAGAGAGCACTTCAATTTACTAGATAAAAATTCAGCCTGACCTAATTTGACAGGGGATTGTAAAGGGCTACAGATTTTTTTTTTTAGTTTAATTTCTCAGAGAATCCTTTAAGCACATTTTGTTGTTATTTGCCTTTCCCCTCTTATGGCTGTAATCCAGAATTATTCCAAGCTACATGTTTAGCTGAATAAAGCAGTGACAGCCTTTCTTCTAAACAATAGCAAATTTAAAAATCTTATATGAAGAAATCCTTTCATAGTTTCAAGGGCAGTGAACTGTATAAACTTGCTTAGATATTAGTGCCTCCAGGGATATACAAAAACAGCACATTTAAATGAATATCATACACAAGATATCGACATACCTTTCTTGGTCAGGCCATCTGTGTGGAGAGGATTATGCCCACTGAAAATACTTTTGGCACGCCATCCCTTCAGTAAAAAGGTGCTATCGAACATGCGCACATCCCCCAACAGTCTGCCTCCTGCGATTGCTTTTCACAGTATCCAAAGTGTCCATCTGTCTGCTTGTCTTCGAGTTACCTTCCTTGTTCACATGGATCCTAGTCTTCTGAAATTTTCTCTTTCGTTCATTTTCTCTCTCTCTTGTTGAACAAAAGAGCTGTAGTTGTCCGTTCTGTTAGGAGCACTGTTGACTCTTCCCGACAGTTGATGCATTGAAGCTTTTTACATCTGCTGTTTTCCTGGCTGGACAATGCAGTGCTGTGTTCTCTTCTCAGTATCCATATTTCTAGTAATAACACTGAGCTGCAATGTAAAGCAGCTGGAGCTAGAATGTAGTGCTTCAATTGTATTGGAAAAGAATAGGATTTACCTCTCTTCTTTCGTTGTTGCCTGGCAGCTGCCGGAAGGATTTTGAGCAGTTTTACTGGGGTTTTAGTCTATAATATGAAATCCATGGCTCCTCAGCTGCTGCACAGGCAGGCAGCAGTTTAAATGTGGGCTTGACAGATGCTCTCTCTGACAGAGCAGAATTTAACGTCACTGCTTGGCTGAATCCCACGTGATTGTTTGCATTCATTTTGACTAAAAACCTAAGGTAGGGAGAAGCTTAGAGATTTTGCTTCTATGTGATACATTATATATATATATATTCAGAACAAGTGTAATGATGAGTGAATAATAGGAAAATGGGGTGATTATGAAATGAATGGTTATGATTTTTTTCAGCCTATTTCCTTTTTTTTTAACTTTATGCTTAAGTATGGGCTTTCTAAACGTTTCCCTTGTTAGATGCTGGTTATCATGTTACATGTTTTTATAGAGCATAAGCAATATAAGCTTTTATGTGTAACTAGGTGTAATTTAACCCCTTCACTGCACTCCTCTCTTGAAGTTTTTTGTTTTCCTCCCTCAGATTGCTCTGGTTTTACTAATAGCTAGTTAAAACTAAAATATCAATTATCTTTGTAACTTAGATCTATTCTCCCTCACCTTCCAGTTTTTTGGGCTTTATATAAATCAGCTGCTGTGGTTTGCATGATGTGGTACAGCCCACTTTTTTGTTCTTATGTGGTCTTTGGTGTTTTGAAGATTGTAAACTTTATTTTAAATCACTTTGTAATGTTGGTATTTATTTTTCCTTTATAATTACATGTGTCTTAGAATTCAACAAAATGATATAGTAGTCATAGCACAATTGCACAGGGTATTCTTGATAGGTAATGAGATTTTACTAATTATGTTTACTTATCCTGATTTTTCAGGATGATTTAGTAACTTGCCATCAAGCAGATAGTGTAAGCACTACATACTTACTCTGAAATCTTTCTTAATATGATTCATTTCCTAGGTACTTTGGCAACTTGCTTTTTCTTTTTAATAGCCTTAATTATTAGGTTTTCCTCTGAGACTCTAGGGACAGTAATTAAATCCTAGAAATTTATAGTTTTGAAGCTTAAGCTGTATATTTTTATATACTCTTCATCTCATCTGTCTCTCCAATAATGTCTGGTATTTTAAATACATATAGATTTATATTTTTAAAAATTTGTCCTTATTACATTTTTGAGCTTTGCTGATAAAATGTGCTTTATAGTTCAAGAAACCCCATGACTTTTGGAGTGTATATGACTCTTAGAAATGTTAAAGGAACATTACAGGGGAAAAAAAGAGAATTTTATACACTGGAAACCTAAGACCTAGAGCTTTGACTTCTTCTAGTTAAGTCTGAAGGAGAGGACTACAACCCGGATTTCTTATAGTCCTTATATCCACTCCATACTGCAGTAATCACTTTTAAAAAAACTAGATAAACGAGTAGACAGAGTCATGCTTAAGAACCTACTTAAAATAACTTATTTTCCAAAAGTACAAGTGGATTTTTATAGATCAGTTTTTATTGGTGATTCCTTATACAGGATTTGACTATGAAGCTCACAGTAATGACCATTTATTGAATATTTACTAAAAGTCAGATTGTGTTCTAAGCCTGCCTGGAGTGTTATATAAATGACTCTTTTTTCCCTTGTAATAGTTTTATTATTGTAATACCCTTTGAAAAGGTGAGGAATCAAAGTTGTTAAATGATTAGCCCAAATATCAGCTAAATAGTGATGAGAAAGAGGCCACACTGGGATTTGAAGCAGATTATCTAAATTCTTATCCTCTTAAACATTATACTATATACATGGCACTGCTGAAGAAATTGTGGAAATGTTTTTCTAACACTGGCAACAGCATATCCAGGAATTATTAATAGAATTATAAGTGAATGCACTTTATTCATTTTTTTTTAACAAATACATATTGGTCAACTACTGTATATCAACATTTGCATTTAGGCACAGCTTATTAAATATTAGAGTTACAAAGATGATTTAGACACACTCTCTACCCCTTTGTCCAGGGAAGGATAAAACAATTATTTTGCCAGTTGTTTTGATCGAATTTTTAGAAAAGTACCCCTGAGTTTATAGTGGATCTTGACTATTAGGAGAGCTCTATGTGTAACTTACTCATTAGTGGTTTCTTTCAATGTTGGGTTTAGTCCCTGAATTTCCAGTCTCTTTTTCCCCCCTCAAGTATGCTTGCTATGGGGCAAGTGTTTATACATCAAGAAACTCCTAAAAATTACTAACAAAAGGTGCCTGTATACCTAACTAGAATTTTCTTCAAACTTTTAAGTACACCCACAATCTGTTTCTTAAGTTTAAGTTAATCTGGTTAAGTACTTTACATAAAGTACAGAAAAACAGAGCAGACATGAGATAAAGGTTCCTTTAGTGACTTTTTCTAGCAACCTACATGTTTCCAGTCAAGAGAAACAGTAAAAATCTTATGACATGCAAGCTTGTAGAAGTTCTTCCTTTAGTCTAGTTTCTTTTAACATCTGAATTCTGTGGTTAAACTAACTCAGTAAATGTGACAGATTTCTTTGTCACACCCAGCAGACTGGCAGCAATTTTGTTAAATTTTATATTTATAAATGGCTTGTAATTGTTACTTGCATAGGTCTATTTTTAATCTTATAACATGTCCCTGATGGAAAAAATAGGTAGCCATTACTACATACATATTGTCTAGAACTATCCAGATTGGTTTTAGCATTTTCCTATACATGTCTAGGATAGCCTAGGAGCCAGAATTTAAAGACAGAATTTATAATGCCTCCTACCTCTCAGTTTTTACTGGGTATGTAAGTAATTATTTCTTTGTTTATATAGTTAATGGTGTTTGAATGATTATTACATGATGTAAACCTGCTATTCAAGTAGCTCATTATCTAATAGTAGTTCATGGAGTTATATAATCTATCCATTCGTCCATCCTTGGTAAAAAGATTGTGGAGGGCAGTTCTATTAGAGTAAATTATTTTCATTTAATTGGAATGAGAACTATTCTTGAGTAATATGAGAAGGGAGACGTGAATATGGTCTTCCCTACTTTGGCCTTCATTCTTGTTTGTGCTTTAGTAGGAATAGTTGGCCCCCAGGCTGGGCGCGGTGGCTCAAGCCAGTAATCCCAACACTTTGGGAGGCCAACATGAGTGGATTGCCTGAGCCTATGGATTCAAGAACAGCCTGGGCAACTTGGCGAGACCTCATCTCTACAGTAATTAAAAAAAAAAAAAATTAGCTGTGCATGGTTGCGTGTGCCTGTAGTTTTGGCTACATGGAAAGCTGAGGCTGAAGGCTCGCCAGAGCCCAGCAGGTTAACGCTGGGGTGACTGTGAGCGTGCCACTGCACTCCAGCATGGGAGACAGAGTGAGACTCCCAATTCAAAAAAAAAGGAATAGTTGGCCCCTGAATTCAAGAAATTTATTTTAGCTGATACTCACCAGAAGAAATAGGTGTCTTTTTCAATACTATACAAAAATCTTAATGTTTTGAATCAGGTATACTTTTCTCCATACCACTCTAACACTGTCATTTGATACAGTTATTTAGAGACCAAGTTTAGTTTTATTGAGGTAGTCACTAAATAGTTTTGCATAGCAATGTTTGCTTGGAGTTTTTATGTCTTGACAGTTTTGATTTGAAATCAAATTCAGTCTTTTTTATTACATAAAAGATTTGGACAAATGGCTTATTTTTGACTATTTAAGAGTAGTAAATAGTTTTTCCGTTTTGAAGAAAAATTATTTATTAAATCTTAGAGTTTTCCCCTGAAGTCATTAGATGATTTGTGAACCAGCTTTACTTCTTTGAACTCAAAAAGCAAGAGTTAACCTGATTGCAAATTAGCGATCTCAGAAAACCACAAGTGTCAGCGTTTGCCTGCCTTAATTTTCTCCTTCAGTTTTCACCAAGTTGTGCAGCAGATACTCAGGTTTTTGAAAAGAACTTCTTTTGACTTGAAAACAAAGCTAAGTTTAAGTGTCTCGTTTGGAACTAATTATAGACATCGTTGTTTTAATTCATGCAAGCTATTAAAAAACAACATTTAACATTAGCAGTGATTTGGCATATACTTTATTATGCCTGTATAGTCTTTGGTTTCTCTGTAGCACAGCTGTTTCAGTCAGGAATACTCTTGGTTAGAACCATGGCTCTCAATGGAAGCATTATTGAGGATAATACTGCTTTCTGGGAGCTGTTCTACAGTAAGTCTGGGGTGTTTCTGGTTAATGCAGTGATGGAAGGGATTGTAGTATATAGGACAATCTTTGTAAACAACAAAAACTAGTTCTGTTCTGAGGTACTTGGGAGTGTCCCTTTGGATATTGGTATAGGTGAGAGACTTCTGTA
Organism: Tarsius wallacei; assembly: GCA_963574415.1. Lineage (NCBI taxonomy): Eukaryota > Metazoa > Chordata > Mammalia > Primates > Tarsiidae > Tarsius > Tarsius wallacei. The sequence continues at coordinate 19,203 of CAUYQG010224817.1, read as the reverse complement.
ATTAAATAAATTTTAAAAATACTTGGGATATAAAATATATTTTGTGCAATTTGACATGCATTAAATATTTCTAGGAATGTAATTACAGTGTACATTGAGGGAAGCTTATACTTTACTTTGTTCTGAACTTGGTCAGTAGTTGACCATTTCAAAAAATCAAATGATGTTCATAGTAATTGAATCACCAATACAATATACCAGTCTAAGTATTCATAATTATTGTATTTACTGTGACTTTATCTGTAGGTATTAACATCTGGTTAGTTGATTATGTCTTCTGGTGTAGTCATGTCTGAGGCTTACATTCAGAAATATATATTTTTATCATAAATTTCTTTTTAAAGGCTCTTGTATTAGTGTATTGGATTAAAAATGTATGTGTAGATTGGTTATGTTACCTATGCATTTCATTTCAGGTAGTTAGAGGTGTCGGTGTAAGGTATTTCTTGTATAAAGGGGTTATGCTGAATTTGATAGGGCTGTAGCGCCCACTGGATCAGCACCTTTGAAAAAATTATTTCAGGCACCTTACTCCTCACTCCCTGCAGGCATAATATAATACATTGTTGATGTTTAAAGTTACTAACATAGTTAATTTATTAAAAGTATAGCATTTTATAAACTCAGGTGGATATAAATATTGAAACTTAAAACTCAAACTTTGTAAAGAAGCATAGCTACCCAAATACACATTATTGGTGTCAGAAAATATTTATTTTAATAGCTATAGTAGATAAGAAAAGAAAGCAAACATTAGAAGTAAATAGAATGTTTTTTCAAAGGACTTTTTTTTGAAGGAAGAAAGAGGAGCATTGAGCATACTTGATTCTAAAATCATGTAGCTATCTTTAATGTGATTGGTTGAGTTTGATTGGAAATAACGACTTCAGTGTAAAGAAACTTTGCAAAACAGAATAGAGGCATGCAAAGGTTGTAGGATTTAAAAGAGGTAATGTTTGACTTTTAGGGTTTGATGTGCTCCCTTTCCCTCAAGTTCTTAGGCTGTGTGAGGGGTTCACTTATGTTGTAAATAATATATTGAGCATTTTTTGAGCATCTTTTAAATACAAGCTACAGGGAGATGTGAAATACATCATAAGGCATTTTTCTTTCAAGGAATTTATAGCCTTAATGGATACTTAGATTATTGTAAAGACAACAAAATAACTGGAAGTAAATGTTATACAACTATTTAAGTTTTGTCCTTATGTACAAAGTCTTGTGAATTTCATTATGGCATCACTCAGTTTCACTGTGTTTTGATACTTTTAAGTCTTTTGCATTATACTTGTTTGTATTACTTTTTTTTTCTTTTAATTTCTTATGCAGTTCCAATATTTTCATTGCCTTTAAATAAGATACAGTGTCACAGAAAATACGGTGGCCAAGATTTAGCAAGTCAACATTTTTTTAATGAAAAATTTTGTTTTACTGTTTGTATCCTCCATTTGTCCTTATTTACTGAAGAATATTTGTTTATTTTTCATTAATGTCCTCATAATTGACTTTTATCTACATTTTCTTTCTTATTTTTTACATAATTTATCTTTATTAATACTCCTAGAATTTATAATGCTTCAGAACATTTCAGTTGACTGTTTTATTTGTGTCTTTCATGTATGGGTATATGTGAGGTTTCAGGTAGTTAAGTTCGTACAGGTCTCTGTTTTAGTGTAACTTCCTTAGTTAATTTATTGAATCATATCAAATGTTTTATTTTAGAGCTTGCAATCTTGTTATTTCCCTCTCTATTCATATTACCAGTAATTAAAATTCTATGATTCCCCAAAAAACCAAATTAAAACCTAATTCTAAACACATGCCATTTGGTAGAAGGAGCTGGTATGGAAATATGTTTTTATTCATGTGTATCAAAAGGAGCGAATGTGTTTGTACCATTCTGCCATCTTTTTTGAAGAAACCTATATTAGATTATGTCTTCTACTTTAATCATTTAATTGGACATTCAGGTTGTACTGCAATGGTATTGCTCCTAGTGAAAAGGTATTACTTATGTTAGAAAAATGGAACTTCAGAGCAGAATTAGACCTTTGAGGTCATCTAAAATTGTTTTTCTTCATTTTACAGATAAAGTAACTAAGACCCTGAGAGGTTGTGAAGATCCACACTTAATGTGGTAGCGCTGTGTTAGAGACTAGATCTAAGCTCTAGATCTGAGCTAGAACCTAGATCTCAAAACTTCTAAATCAATTGTCTTTGCACTGATAAACATTGCCTCTAGTTACACTGGTATATTTATTCTTTTAGTCCATTGACCCATTAGTTAAACAAATGATTCTATGGACCATCTCCCTTATACATGTCTCTCTGCAATTATAAAAATAATTCAGCTAGTTTTAAGTGAAGAAAGATAGTGCCTTTATTAAACCTCAGAGAGACACATAAAATAATTATTCATTTGTGCCTCTTGAAGATAAGATATCATTATAGATTGTTATATTAAAGGAGACCACATGCTTTGGATTGTCACTATTGCAATTCTATGATAAAAACATTTCAACTACATCCACATGGATGTCATTTTTTAATCGGTAGATAAATAAATGAGAGAAAGGATATTTTTTTCAGTATGCAAGGATATTCCTTTTAAAGATTTTGTGACCTGCCTCACTCTCCTCTCTGTTTTGATTCAGATTTTAATTGCTGTATTAGTCTGGGTTCTCCGTGAGGCAGAACCAGAGGAATAATCTCTTCCTGTATCTGTTTATAATTTATGTAGTAAAATCTCTTTATATATATATACATATACATACATACATACACATAAAGAGACTTAGTATATTGGTTATTAGTATTTTATTAGTATGTTATATATCATACGTGTGTGTATATATATGTATATAGTTTATATTAAGAGATTCATTAAGGAATTGATTTACGCAGTTATTGAACCTAAGAAGTCCTAGAATCTGCCTGCAGTCAGCAAGCTGAGAGTTTATTCGCTTACTCTGCCATTTTTGTTCTCTTCAGACCTTTAGTGAATTGGATGAGGCTTACTCTTGTTAGGGAGGGCAATGTGTTTTATTCAGTTTGCCAATTCAAATATTAATCTTATCTAGAAACATCCACAGACACGCCCACTCAGAATGTTAACCAAATATCTGGACACCCCATGGTCTGTTCAGGTTGACTCATAAGATTAACCATTATAATTATCTTCATTCATCTTATTGCCAGCTAGAGGAATGTACATCTGACTCAGTGACATAGCAAGTGTTGTAACATGTTAAACATTTTATAATGTATTTAGTGTATCTGTGGAGATATTTTCTAATTCCCCCAGTTCTTAAGTAAATTAATTTTTATCAAAATTTTGTTTATACTTCTCTCTCTTTTTTGTGTGTGTTGCATTCACTTTTGAACCAGTTTAATTTTCAGTCAAATCATTCTAAGGAAAGATGGATGGAATATTGTATTAATTTAAAATTTTAATCAGTGAATATCTTCTCTGTAATGTTACTTATTAGTACTGTGTATTCCAGTTATTTCTGACTTTAAAGAAAATAAATATTGTATTCCCAGGTCAAAGTTTAGTTATTATGATTAGATTTGGGTATGTATAGAATTTTCCTTTTTTTAAGATTAAAATTCTTATTTTAGGCCAGGCCCAGTGGCTCAAGCTTGTAATCCCAGCACTTTGGGATGCCAGGGCAAGAGGATTGCCTGAGCAATAACCTTCCTAATGGGTTTGTTGGTGTCATGTGTTATTTATTGGCTTTTTCCAAACAAGTCCAACATATTTTTATGTTCTCTAGAGAAATGTCTGTTCGAGCCCTCTACCATTTTTAAATTGGCTAGTTTATTTTATGGTGCTTTTGAGTTGTAGGAGTTTTTTGTACAGTCTAAATATTAATTTCTTATCAGATATTTGATTTGCACATTTTTTTCCTAATTCTGTGGATTGGTTCACTGTGTTAATATGTCCTTTAGACAGGTTTATTATTTTGATGAAGTTTAATTTTTTCTTTTGTTGCCTGTACTTTTTGTTTCATATCCAAGAAATCAGTGCCACATCCAGTGTCATGAAGCTTTTCATCTAAGAGTTTTATAGTTTTAGCTCTTAAATTGCTGCGTTTGATCTATTTTGAGTTAATGTTTCTATGTGGTATAAGGTGATAGTGCAACTTCATTCTTTGCGTGTGGTTTCCCCAAAACCATTTGTTGGAAAGACTGTCCTTTCTTCACTGAGTCGTCTTAGCATCGTTGCCCAAATCAATTAGCAGTATATGTGAGAGGTTATTCCTCAGCTTTCTGTTCTGTTCTGTTGATCTTTAGGTCTGTCTTTATGTCAGTACCACACTATTGATTACTGTAGCTTTGTAATGAGTTTGTAGTAAGTTTTGAAATCTGGAAGCTTGAGTCCTCCAACTTTGATCTTTTTCAAGATTAGTTTGGCTATTTGGGGTCCTTTGAGATTTATGACTCTGAGAATGAATTGTTCTATTTCTTCAAAAATGTTGGGATTTTGATAAGCATTGTGTTGCATCTGTATGTTGTGTTCAGTAGTAGTGAAATATTAATAGTATTAATTTTTCTAGTCTGTGAACACAGATGTCTTTCCATTTATTTGTGTCCTTAATTTTTTCAGCAATGTTTATTGTTTTCAGTTGTATGGGTCTTTTTTCTTCCTTGGTTAAGTGTTTCGTTCTTTTAATGCTATTGTAAATGGGGTTGTTTTCCTAATTTATATTTTGGGCTGTTCATTGTTAATATATAGAAACACAACTGGTTTTTGCATGTTGATTTTGTAACCTGCAACTTTTCAGGATTTGTTTATCATAAGCTTTTTTTGGTGTCATCTCTAGGGTTTTCTACATATAAATCTTGTCATCTGCAAACATGATTTTACCTCTTTCTTTTCAATTTGGAGGCCTTCTATTTCTTTTTCTTGCTTAATTGCTCTAGCTAGAACTTCCAAAACTATGTTGAATAGAAATGATGGGCATCCTTACCTTGTTCTTGATCTTAGGGAAAAAGTTTTTCAGTCTTTTACCATTGAGTACAATGTTAACTGTGAGTTTTTCATACATATATGTATTTTTTATTAAGTTAAGGACTCCTCATCTTCTTCCTCTCCTTTTTTTCATCTTCTTCATCTCACTCTGTCACCCAGACTGGAATGCAGTGGCACAGTCACGGCTCACTGCATCTTCCTCCTCCTGTGCTTGGCAATCCTTCTGTCTCAGCCACTTGAATAGCTGCTACTACAGGCGTGTGCCACCATGCCTGGCTAATTTTTTTTATTTTTATTTTTTACAGATGAGGTCTTGCTGTGTTGTCTAGGCTGGGCTTGAATTCCTGGGTTCAATCAATCCTTTTGCCTTGGCCTCTCTAAATGCTGGAAATACAGGTGTGGGCCACTGCACCCAGCCCATTTTCTTCTATTCCTAGTTGAACTTTTACAGTTTTTAATTGGCAGTGTTAAATTTTGTTATATGTGCTGTTTTTCTATATCAGTTGAGATAATCATGAGGTTTAAGAAATTCTGTTAATGTGGTATATTAAATTGATTGATTTTTTTTTCATGTGTTGTACCATTCTTGCATTCCAGGAGTAAATCACACTTGGTCATGGTATATAATTCTTTTAATATGCTACTGAATTCAATTAGTTCTTTGCTTATTTTTATACAAAGAGTGTTTATGGAAAGAAGATAGTTTATCAGTTATAATTCCACTTTGTTTTAGGCACTGAGCTGCAAACCCACAAATATACACGTTTACATATTACAAATAGCTAAATACATACGCAATTTTATTTATAATTTTAACTCTCTGTTTATTATTTTACTAGTCTCCTCCATTAAATGCAAGCTTTATAAGGGCAGGGACCTCCTTGTTCTTGTTTATACCTCTGCATTCCCATTTTCTTATTTGGCATGTAATCTGCTCTCTATAAATACATGTGGGAAGATTGAATGTTTAATTTTCTTGAATAATCCTGTACGATAGTTATTTTTGCCTTCTTCATTTAACAGATTTAAAAAAAGTGTAATCCTAGTGAATCAGTGATTCTAAGGCAAATTGACTCATTTTTAATTAGTCAGTTTATATTGATTACTAAGTACCTGTTATGGACCTGGTTCTGTATCGGGCATTAGAGGAGTTATTGGCAGTCCCTAACCTAAAGGTAAGTATCTTGCGGTGTGGTTGGGGGAAGCAGAGAAGTAAGTAGATAACTTTATAATATAATGAGGTTAGTGTCTGAATGTCCCTCAAAATTTATGTGTTAAAACTTAATCCACATTGTAGTGGTTTTAATGGGTAGCACCTTTTGGGAAGTGATTAATTCATGAGGGTAGAGCCCTCATGAATGGATTAGTGCCTTATTAAAGGGCTGGAGTAGATTAGTTTAGGCCCCTTTTTGCCTTCCTACCTTTTGCCTTGAGAAGACAGTGTTCATTCCCTGTGGAGCATGCAATGGCAAGGTGCCATCTTACAATCAGAGAAAGCAGCCCTCCCCGGAGATCGAACCTGCTGGTCCTTGGTCTTGAGCCATGCTTCAGAACTGTGAGAAATACATATCTGTTATTTAGACATTATCCATTCTGTGATGTTTTGTTATAGTAGCACAAATATACTAAGACATGAGGGATTTGATAAGAGGTATACACAGAATGCTAAAAGGTCACAAGGGAATGAGGAAGGAGAGAAAGTGAAGTTTGTCAAAAGTCTTTTTTCACGTGATAGGGTTGAGGTATATTAGTTTGAAGCTTAGGCTTTGGACCCAAAGAGGCTCAGATTTGTTCTGCTTACTAGTCATGTGAACTGGGACAAGTCACTTAGGGTTTTTTTTTAGCTTAGTTTTTCTTTTCTATAAAATAGATGTTAACGTCTACCTTCATCAGTTTGTTTTGAAGTTGGATGGTGAGAGGAAACATGTCCCTACCATTTAAGCAATTATTTCTCTGGAGAATGTTGCTGGGCATAGGGGGGAAAAAGGACAGTTATTTATTTTCAAATTCTGCAACTCTTTATCTGTATGTTTAAAGGGAGTGAAATAACTATGTTCTATAAGTATGCTAACTATTTTCTGTGTTAGCAAAACATTGTGTACATATACCTCCGGGTTATAACAAGTCTAAAAGTGTTGAAGTGTTTTGCTTCTTAATTCTTTTAGCCTCATTGTAATTTGTCCCCAGAGTTGTTGTTTTTCTTTTCTACAGCAGATTTTCCAAAACACTCTTTAAAAACTCATTCATTGTACTTAGAAGTTCACATGCTTATTAAAATATCCTAATATTTGAGAATTCTCATTATCAAATCCAAATTTCATAGGAGTAAGTTACTTTTTTATGAAGGCAAAACCACGTAAGGGTGCAGTTCACATGTATGTAATTTTTAAAACACATGTGACTTTTGCTATCATTAATAAAACAGTTTAAGAAAGTAGATTATAAACTTCTAGAGTCTACACTGTATATTTTGTATGCTTTCTTAAGAGTTTTCAGTATTATATTTTTTATGTACATACAATTTTTCAGAATTATCTAAATATAGTATTTTTTTCATACTGACACTGCAAATATTTTTTTCTTATGGTATTGTGTATTATGATTTTTTTCCCTACTTGTTTAAGCAGCAAATACTAGTCTTTTGTCTCCTAGTACCAGAAGATTTTAGATGATTTTATTTGCTGAAATTAGGCAAGCAAGGATTGCTTGTAAACAGCATATTTTGTTTTGTCTTGTTATGCTTTGTAAATATGATTCTATCAATATTTATTCCTTCCATTTTAATTTAGGTTTTTTTTTTCCAGAATGCCTCAAGTCTTGGTGAAATTGTAATGCTTCTGACTTTTCAGGGACAGCTGGTTTTGCTCTCCAGTTAGCACAACTTGTCAGATTTTTAAATTGTTTTTGTGCTGATACTTTTTCTAACTGGGTAGTGTTTTTTCCCTCCAAATCCAACTATCTTTAAAAACATAGAACTGTTAATCTTTTCCATATTACCACCAAATTATTATTCCTGTTTTGTAATACATGTCAGATATACTGACATGTATTTGAGAAACTACTTCACCTTTTTCTCTTCATCTTTAGAAAGTGGTAGGATTGTGGCATATGGTTTCTAAAGTCCGTTATGCAATGACTTTATATCAAGATAATGGAAGTCAGACTATAATGTGCTTTTAGCTCTTGGATAGTGTTGAGTAGGGAGTCCTGGAATTGCCTATAAACTAATGGCATGATTAGCAAGGATATTCCCAATTTTCTTTTAAGAAGCTCATAGTCCCATATTGTGTCATGTCTGTATAACTGTGTAGGTGTGTGTACCAACTCAGAAACTAAGGTTGTACAGTTGTGACTTTGACAACCCAAATTTTCAGTAAGTCTGAGGAGACAAATTAGATCTGATCTTTTTGTTGCATCTGACAGAAATATGACTCAACTGATTGAGGCCAAAAAAGTTGTGTGTGGGGTGTGTGGAGTGATGCAATGGGGAATTTTAATCAAGAATGGTTAGGGGTAATGTAGACCTTGCAGGCTACTAGAACCAGATGGTAGGTATTTATTATAAAGGGTGTTGTACTCCTCCTGTTTTCTTGCATTTTAGCTTTATTCTTTCCTTCTTCTTAGAAGTTTTCTCCATGAGTCAAGGGACATGATAGTCAGCAATTCTAGACTTATCTCCTCGTAACCCTGTGGCTAGAGATCTTACCAGCTAACTCTATTTTATAAAACATAATCAGGGAAGGACTTTTGTTTGACCTAGTGTAGGATGTATGCCTTTCCCAGTGACCAGGGGATAGGGCTTATTGCCAAAAAGAAGTGATGAGTCATCAAGCATTACTTATTGGAAAAACAAAATAGCGATTACTGGTATTTAAAGATATCAGGTTTTAAGCTTATTCAAAAGTAGACAAGAAAATCCTAAGAATTATAATTTGTCATGGAAAAGTTTTAAAAATATTATTTACATAGCTTGCACTTTTTGCCTGACCCATGTTGTGAAAGCCGTGCTCTTTGTTCATATCTTATAGGTATATTTCAGTGGTTAGCTGGATCACTTTTGGTTTGTTTAGTTCTGTTTATATGCACTTAATGCTGTATTCTGGTGATTTTGAACTTAGTGCACTCTATTCCGAAAGAAGAAAGGCTTTGATTTGGATCCAACCAAACTTACAGTCAGATGTGGAAAGATGTTGGCATATGTGTGTGTTCAACTTTGAGTTCTTCTTCCTGTCTCATTTTATTTATTTATTTAATGTTTGTACTTAGTATCCTCAGGAATTAATATTTACATATTAGAATAAATAGGTAAAATGATTAAAGTTTATTCTTATTTTATTATTTAATGCCTAGTTGATTCTTCTTTATGCAGTAGCTTAGGATAAGAAGCTAACATTTCTTTAATAGGTTTTCTACATAATGATTAGCCCATGACTTACAATTTTTAAAAATCTAGATGCATTTCAGTTCAACCAACACTTTAAGGTCTAGTGTGCTCTGGGCACTGGGATTACAAAAAAAAAGTAAAAACAGTTATGATCCTTAACATGAACTTAGAAATAAGTAGAATCAGAAAGTTCTCCTACATTATACTGATGTTAACTGCTTGATATGCTTAGTCGGATAACTTTTGGTTTGTGTAGTTCTCTTTATGTACACATCATATTGCATTCTGGTGGTTTTGAACATAGCCTGCTCTATTCCAGAAGAAGAAAGACTTTTTTTATTTGGATCCAACCAGACTTATAGTCAGATGTGGAAAGGAGATATCTACTTTAATTATGGCTCACTTTTTTTTTTGAACATTTAAAGTTTTACTTGAATGTAATTTATTTAAAAATGATCATGTAAGTTGTCTTGGTGAATTTTCACAAACAATACATCCATGAAACAAGCTCCTAGAATGACTTCATGTTAAATACACCAATTTATAACTAAACAAACTACAGTGAGAATATTGGAAAAGAATATTTTGTTGTACTGGTGCTTTTTTTCTTCATGAAGTTTTTGCTAGTTGCTCTTGTGGCCATTGTTTTTTCCAATGCATTTTTTTCTGTTGGTACTCATTTTTGTAGTTAGTTATTTTTCAAAAAATGCTGTGGAATAGCCTGCTAGTCCAAATGATTTTACCATGTAAAATCTAAAATTTTGAAGAAGTTGTATATATTATTTAGCAACATTTCTGGACATTTTTTTGTGATGTTAATGTTTTTTTTTTATTGTTATAGATTCATGTAACTTCCCTGATACTTGTCAGATTTCCTTCTGTTGTATACAACTATAGTGAAATCTAATGAATTCATAGTTATGAAATTTACATTGCAGATTTCTTTTAAAAAATTATTTAAAAAGCAGTGTGAATATGGTTGAAACTATTGCACTTCAGCAACTTTTTAAGTATCTTAAACATTTCAGAGGCATCTATTCCTGAGTATATAATTGATATACTTCAACACTTATTTCCTCGTACATGCTACATGTTCAGAAATTAGTTGAGATTTATTATTTAATTTTTAAGATACTCTCATCTGCTAATTCAGATATAACAAATTGAATCTAATGATTTTCTAAATGTGATTTTCTTCTTGAATATTTTAAAGGCACATAACTGTTTGAAACATTTGTATATTTTTAAATATACTCCAAACTAACATATTTTAGATTTTTATAGCATGAGGTTGTGTATCATTTACTGATTTTAAAACAGATTAATGACATTTCTGAGAATGCTAAAATTGCCAGCAATTAAGCAAATCAATACAAAAATTCATACTTACAGTAGCTATTCATTGGTAACTATTTAAATGTGTTTTCCACTAAAGATCTCTGTTACTGTCTCATGACATAACAGATCAGGAGTGAGTGTGTGTGTGTGTGTGTGTGTGTGTGTTTAAGTAACTCTTAGGGTCATACCACATTCAGTGGATAACTAACTGAGAGTAACAATGAGAAACAAATAGGATATTTCTTTGCAGTAATTAATGTGTATATTATGTAAAGGAACTTTAATATCATATATCAATTCTTACTGTTTTAAAGGAGGGTGCCTCTGCTCGTAAGACTCAGACTCCTGCAGCCCAACCTGTACCGAGACCAGGTAAAAATATAAAACTTGATTTTTATTTTCTTTCAAATATCAATTAACAGCACAAGTTTTTTGATATGTGTAATGCTTTGAAAAAATTGAAATTTGACTCGAGTACATTGAGGTATCTTTTTTTCAAACAGATTGTTGATATTGCTAAGGCAGCTCTTAAAACAAATAATACATAAAATACTTGCTACACTTCAGTCAGCATCTTTAATAAGTCTTTATATTCTTAGCAGAAAAACAAAGAAGTTAAGTGAAAAGCTTGTTGAATTATTTATTTTCCTGTAGTGCATTAAACAACTCAACTACATAACCTAATATTCTTTACTGTAATATTTTCCCTGATTTGGTTCAAAGATCATTGATAAAATAGGTTATAAAACACTATGCTTTTGGATAATGAAGTTATATCATAACAACATTTACTTGTATAAATAGATGTAGCTGAATAGTTAAAGAAAATCTTTTACCTGTAATCCCAGCACTTTGAGAGGCCGAGGCAAGAGGATTGCCTGAGCCTGTGGGTTCGAGACCTGCCCGGGCAACTTGGCGAGACCTCGTCTCTACAATAAATCAAAAACTAGCCGGGCGTGGTAGCACGTGCCTGTAGTTCTGGCTACTTGGAAGGCTGAGGGGGAAGGATCACCGGAGCCCAGCAGGTTGAGGCTGCGGTGGCCAGAGCGTGCCACTGCACTCCAGTCTGGGCAACAGAGTGAGACTCCAACTCAAAAAAAAAAAAAAGAAGTGTTTTAGTTTTCTTAAGATTTTAGGAAAATGTTTTAAAAAGCTATTTATGTGTATCCACCTTCTCACCAGTTTCTTGTCCTAGTTCCATGATAGTAGTAAAATTATAATTGTAATTTACTGATGTTCAGTTTTGATGCTTAGAATTTCAGATGTCTGTGTTATTGAACACATAAAGTTCTTTTTCATTTGAAAAACATGTTTTAGGCAAAGGTAGTATTGAAGTTACTGTAGAAAAATATTCCCTGTCCTTAGTACCCCAAAAGGTGTATGCAGATACCAACACTATTTATTTTAGGTCTTTTGGGTTAGTTTTGGGGTTTTGGTGTTTATTTTTACATTTAGCATAATTTCTATGCTTGACTATACCACCTATCTTTTCCTTCCCTTATCAGTGCAGTTGAAAGTGAGTATGAAGAAAATATAGGATTGGAAAGGCATAGGCAATAATTTAACTGTGGGTCTTCCCATGAATTTGACAATTATCACAGTACACAATTGGATATCTTTTTTATTCACAGTATGTTTGTATACAGCCTAATTCTCAAATTATGTAGATTATAAATATTCAACATTCTGAAAGAATTACAAAAGTTTGGTATGTGGGGCTTATATTGGAATGGTTTTGTAGGTAACTTCACTGTGTCCTGGATCCATAATCCTCTTAGATATGGCCAGTAGTTCTTTTTTTGTTTGTTTGGTTTTGTTTTACACTGGGGTTGTTCAACATCTTTGTCATTTCTGTCTTTGAGTAGGAGTGGAGAAGAGGCGTGCTCTGTCAGCCATGTTCTACTTGGAGCAGGTTGGATGAAATTTAATTTAGATGACAGGACTATTTTAAAGCAGAGATTACAACCAAAAGCCATATTGAGAGTGTAAGGAGAACAATTAGATTCCACAAATAATTGAATGCCTTCTCTGTACTAAGCTCTTTGATAGAAACTAGGAGAGGCTATAGAAGCTGTTAACAGGAAGGAATAAAAAAATGAAGGAGACAGGGATGAGCAGATGAGGTTGGACCCAAAGGATACTTACTACCAATGAAGAATAAGAATATCGTGGAAACAGTTGAATCAGAGATACAGAATTGTTCGTCTTTGGAAGGGAAGGATGGGGGAGGTATCATGTGTTGTCCATCTAAAGAAGATCAAATGAGACATTCAGAAATGATATAAAAGGGGATAAATCACCACCTGAAGATTCCAACCCAATTTTGTGTTCTGTGATGTAAAATGATGTCCATATCACATTTTTCAAAATCAGTTAATATTACAGCGAAAGGACTGGGGAGGCACTGATGTCTAAATAAACCATTTTGTTCAGGTTACCTGTGATAAAATGAAGGTAAAGGGATTGGGTTCTATTAGCCAGTTATAGGATCTAGAGGAAGATCATGTGTAAAGTAAGGAATTCTAAATCTTTCATACTCTTTCAGTGGCTCTACTACAGTGCACTGGCGATTAAACTTTTGGAAATGAATTTGAACTAATATCTCATCAAATCTCAGATATTCTGATGCTCATCTGTGTGAACTCTCCTCTTCCTTCTCCCACTCACTGCTCGATACCCATAGGTCCACATTTTCTATCCACCATTGTAAAAGACATTTGTTTTTTTGCTCTCGTTTGGCAGTAGGACCAGATTTGAATTGATAGTAGCAGTTTGAAGTCGTTATTTGTCCTGATGAATGTGTTTTTATTTTGATGCAGAAATGTTTAACGTATCTGTTAAGGAGGTATAGCCCAGTTTTGAAGGGATATTGTTTAACATTTGGCGTGTTCACTTGCATTATCTTTTTAAAATAAGAAATATGCAAGTCTAAGACACATCTAATTGTGTAAGATGAAGAATTATAGAAATGTATTTGTTATTTGTTGGTTAGAGTTTGGGTCATTTGAAAATGGGCAACTAAACCATCTATTCTGTCCTTGAGTGAGAAACCTCAAGGATGGAGTTCCGTTTCTCAGCATTTTAAATTTTTTCTCTTTTTATCAAGTATTTATTTATTACTATTGTACCAAGCAAGTTCCTGAGTAAGCTTAGTATATTTTTTTTAAGTTTAATATTTTAAAGGGTTTACAGTTACACACTTTAAACCTCTAAAAATTTTCAACCCCTACGAATTCATTTAGGGAATATTACTAACAAGAAGCACATGTTTTCCAGTGGATTCATAAATACAGGTATTTGGTAAGTTCTAATTCTGGATTTCTCTATCATTTCCTTTTTGTAGCCAGAATAAATCTCTTGCTCATATACCTGTCTTTTCCCTTCTTTTTCTTTAATGTATGCACAGTTTATACTTCAGTTTTCTAGTTTTAATTCTTGTACTTCATAGATCTTTTGAGATGGATAGGTGGCCTATAGCTCTAGTTTATCTGTTTAATACTACTCATGTGAGATTGAGAGAGTTTTATACAAATTTCTTATGCCATTTTATCACCCAATTTATAACCTGGTTGGAGTACTTCTAGTCTCATTCCATGGTTTTAAATCTCTCTACTAATAATTTCCAAATATGTATCTCCAATTTTAGACCTCTGGTATCTTACATTAATTGTCTGTGTAACATTTGGATATGGCATAGGCATTTCAAAACTAATTTAAAAATTATTTTCCTGATATTTCTCGCAAGATCTCCTAGTCTACACTTATCTGGCTTCTTCATAAATAAGCGGCACCGCCATCAGCTCAGTTTCTTAAGTCCAAAGCTTGAGATTTAGTCTTCGTTCATCACATTTCCTTACTCCTTTCCTTTATCTAATATGTCAACGGGTTTTGTTAGATTTATCTTTTCTGTATCCCAAATGTATCTGTTTCTCACTTTTGAAAAATTGTTTTTGTTAATAAAATTTAAAAGTATAATGACACATTTAGAAAAGGACATTGGTGACTGTAGAAAGACTTTAGGATAGTATAAATTGCTTTTTCTTTTTTGGTAAAATCATTTTTATCTCCAATTTTAATAATGGATATACTTTTGTGTCACAGTAACTAGGGAACCTAAGAAAATGTGTGGAAAAATAATTCATTCCATACCAAAATTCCTTACCACTGTGTAATCCTTTTCACCAGTTTAACCCCACTTCAAAACCTAGTCTACAGACCATTTTAGAAAAGTGAAAATTGCTGCTAATATTAAACTCTGATTATATATGGAGTTCTAAATCAATGGATCTGTGTCTTGCTAATTGAATTGGAGGACTCAATATTGTTAAGCTATCTTTTTAAATTTTAACTTTTTAAAATTTTTATCTATTAAAGTTTTAGAGTCATGTGGTACATGTGAGGATTTACATAAGTATATCATGTGAAGGTGAGATTTAGGCTTCTAATGAGCTTTCTATTTCTCTTTATCTCCACTGCCTCAACTCAAATGGAAACCATTATCATTTCTCTAGACTAGTGCATCCTGAAGCATGATCTGCAAGCTGATGTCAGTTCATCACTTTTTTATATCTTGTCCCCAACAAGATAAATATAGAAATTGAGAGTAAAATACTATCATAGCATCTGAGTACATGATCATCTTTCTAGAAACTGTTACTGTATTTTATTCATCAACCTTGGTTTGGAATTTAGTACAGAAACTCATCTTAACTGCACATAATTTGTAATGATCCTAACTGAGCTTTCTGCTTTCACGCTTGTCCCCCTTTCAATCTCTTGTCTAAATCCATTCTTTCTCCTTACAGAAGGTGTGGCATGAAAATTAAACCATGTCACTTTCTAGCTTAAAAGTTAATAGGACTTTCTAGTGGCACTTAAGTACAGACTTAACATTGCTTAAAAAGTCCTATATGAGTTGGTCCCTGCATATGTTTTTAACATCTTCTCCTGCCATTTTTCCGTTCTTCCCTGTGGTCTACACATTTGCCCTGTTTCAGCTCCATAAATGCAGCAGTGTCTTCTTGCTTTTGGCATTTGCCCACGTTCTTACTTCTTATGTGAACTGTTCGCCTGCTCGTTCTTTGCCAGTTGGCTTCTTTTCATCGTTTAAATTTCAGTTTAAATGCCACTTTCTTTGAGGGGCCATTCTACGCATTTTATCCAGAGGACAGTTTTCTGCCCGTATACACTCATTTTGTGCCTTCATGTGTTCACATTTATTTGTATGTGTGTTTGGTTGTAATTCTCTTTGTGGTCTGGCTCCCTTACTCTACTGAAGCTTTTTGAGGGATGGGTTTAATTCTGTTTTGTTTGCCATTTAATAATAATTTAACAGAGTTCTTTGTACATAGGCTCTAATAAGTGTTAAAATATAGTCATTTGAAATCAAACAAAGGGGCGATAATTTTTTGTGTGACTTATTCTCAGCTTGCACATTGGCAATCAGTGCATTTGCTTAAGTAGTGGTAGTGGTAGTAGAAGTTGCAGCAGTTAGCATCAACTGTGGCTGCAGGGTTCAGTAAATGTTAAGTATGTGTTAGGACCTAGTCAAGGACTTAGCATGCATTATTGTTCTTAAAGTTTTCACAGCAAAACCAGGTTGTAGAAACTATTATCTCTTACCATTGAGGACACTCAGGTCAAGCAAAGTTAATCAACTTGTCTAGGAAGTGGCAAAATAGGGATATCAACTAAAATAATCTGAATGTTATAGGCCCTTGTTGTTGATCACTCTGTCATACAAACTCCTGTGTTATTCTCTGCCCTACCCTTTTAAAATCAAGTTTATTATTAGCATGTTCTTCAGTGTCTCAGCCTTGGTCCTTATATACTAGGGAGCCTATTTATATTATTTTGCAGTTAGTTTTTGCTAACCTCTAAGTTTATTTTTAATTATTTGTAAGCTTTTGTATTTTGCCTTTTTCTTATAATGGGTTTTCTCAGCCTTGAGTTTAGTAAATGTTTGCCTGAATTCCTGAGCCTATTTGTGCGTTTCCTTACAAAATCAATGGTATTTCAGTCACAGATCTCTCCCTCTCTCTTTCTCTCTCTCTTTCTCTGTTTCTTTCTTTCGCTGTTCCTTTCTCTCTCTTTCTTTCTTTTGTTGTTCCTTTTAGTCATTCTCATAGCCACTCCTGTTTTCTGCTTATCTAGCCATATATCTATCCATCCTGTCATCCCTTTATCTCTTCAACAAAAATCGAATATTTATTGAGCTGTATTGTATTTCACATGACACTGTCTACTAATCAGATTTATCCATGAGCCCTATTTCTCAACATGATTTAGTCTTAGTATTTTTTTCTCAGAAGAAACATGAGAAAACTATAATAGTATGTATGTGTGCAAGCTTATATTTGTATATATAGTTCTTTGCTTCATGTGGCTGAAAAGCTCATACTACTGAACTCTGTGATATTTTATCACAGTGAAATAGCCACAAAGAACTGTAATGACTTAGTTAAAATGTGGCATTTTGCTGCCTTTTAAATGGAACGTTTTCCCCAAAAATGTGTGTACTGTATGTGTTTGCTATGTGATTCACTTTAACAGTGGTATCATGTTGAATTTGAAATCTCCTAAAATTTTATTTACTTTTGTGACTTAAAACTCCAGCACAGCATGTGACACATTGAAGGCAGCTGATAAATGTTTAATGGTTAAATGCTGAAAATTAAACATACAGCACTTTTTATCCTAAAATGTATTTATCTTGTGTTAGGTTATTACTGTTATGCCAACAGATACCTTTATTTATTATAAAGTTTCCTGCATATGCAAATAATAAAGATATTAACTGCAGGGGTCCAGCCCCTGAGAGGATCGAGAGTCCCTGGTAGGAAAGATGGCATTGGTGATTCTGTGGGAGGGATAGATATTAAGAAGAGAAAGAAAGAGAGAAAGAAAGAAAGAGACTGGACTCCTGTTGGTGCAGAAGCCGTTTATTGGAACAAACCATAAGCCTTTTATCCTAAAACTTCGCGGGCAAAATCACGAGCTTTTCACGTGAACACAAAGCCAGGTACCAATTCCTTAAGAATGTGGCCCAGTCCAAAGTACACGGTGGGCCACTTCTCAGAACAACTGATTACAATCTCTTAACAAAATGGCTACTCTAAAATCTTATTCTCTATATATCTATACTAAACTTAAACATTTGATTCTAATACAAAAAAGCTTGCAATTATATTAAAGCTCTCAAATGTGACCCGAGATTGAACTGCTTGCATAAGGGCCAGAACCACAGTCTGTGAGAAACGGGAACAATGAGTTTCCAAGGTTAACCATGCCTTTCGTAGTTTCAGAGCCTCATGCTTAAATCATCAGAGTTCTTTCTGGCTAAATGTGCTAAATGGTAAAAGGAGGAGGGAATGGGGTCAGCAGCTCCCGAACACATACGAGTGGTCTCGGGGTCCACGGCCCTCCCTGATCCCTAACGCTTAGTGGGCCTCTGTGACCGGCTCCCAACAATTAACATTTGTAGTTTTATAACATGGTCGTAGTCCATAATACGGTCATCTTCAGATAATATAGACCTTTATATATAGTTGACCCATTGCTTTATTTATTTAAAAATTTTTTAAAAATTGTAGATTCAGGGGGTACACCTGCATATTCATTACGTGGACATATTGTGTAGTGGTGGCGATTGGGTCTCAAGTGGCACATTCCCCAGATAGTGAACATTGTGCCCTGTTGGTAGTTTCTGAGCCTTTAATGCACTATTCTCTTCTAATATAAAAAAGCGAAATAGTTTTAAAAGAGAGAAAAAAATAGAAATATTGTACGTCTTAGCTTCCATTAACTCCTTTTACTATCTTCCAAAATGTGTTAGGCACATTTCCTTTTCCCACAGTATTATTTGCCCTTATGCTGTTTTTACATTTATTATAGTGGTAATCAGTTTATTATGAAATTTTTATTTTTGCTATCCATGAACATACATGGACGTAGATACTCAAGTATGTGGCAGTGTAATATAGTTGTCCACCCTCATTTGTGGGGCACACATTTTTTTTTAAATATAATATGTATTTTTTTATTTTAAAGTTGTGGGGTACAGTTAAGGGTTAGGTATACAAATATTCATTGTGCAGGTACCCTTGTTGATGAGGTATGCCCCTCCCCTCCCCAAACAGATATTGACTACAGTTAATCCCACCTCCCTTCCCCTTCCTGTCCCCCCCTATAGCTTCCCGCCACTGTCAATCTTTTTCTTATAGTATTACGGTAGTTGTTCAAGGTCCACTTATGAGTGAGCTCTTTGTTTCTGTGAGAGATCACTCAGTATTATAAACTCTAATTCCATCCAGGTTGCTGCGAAATTCATGATTTTGTTCTTTTTTATGGCTGCATAATATTCCACTGTGTATATGTACCACATTTTTTTAATCCAGTCCTCTTTTGATGGACAGCATGGTTGGTTCCATGATCTTGCTATTGTGAACAATGCTGCGATAAACATACGTGTGCAGGTATCTTTTTTATAGAGTGATTTGAGTTCTTC
>CAUYQG010224815.1:0-22697 GCA_963574415.1 Tarsius wallacei | reverse complement strand
AAAGATGTTCAGATAATGTAGATCAACAGGATAAGATTATATATAGGAGGTACCAAAAATGTATACACATTTTAAGAGATGTTATCTATCTATCTATTAACTTTTTGAAGTTGAATTAAATTAAGGTAGCAATGTGTTGTACGATGTTCATTCAGACATCTTTCCACCATTTTCTTGACTGTCCTGCTTGTTGCATGGTGATGCTAGCATTCATTCAATTAACGCCATCATTTGAGCGAAAGTCATACTTAAAATGTGTATACTTCTTTCGGCACCTCTTATGTTTGGGGAATAGAAACTAAAGAGAACTATTTGTAATCCTTTAGTATACAGCCATTAAAGTGAGGTTGGTCCAATCTTCTTACATTCAAAACAAACAAAAAGTATACTCCAGCATTGCTGGAACAGAGACCTGAGGCATTCAGTATACAAATGTGTTCTGCAGGCAAATTGGAAACATACAGATACCATTCCCTTAAGTGAGAATGAAAAGGAAACCAACAAACTGGAACAAACCCTTTCTTCTCCCAAAGTCAGAAGGAAAAACCTTTTGCAAAGCAAAGGAGAGGAAGTGTCATTTTGCTTTATATCTGACCCAAGCCCACATGAGAATAATAGTACACTAGGAGTTTTGTTCTAATGTACACAACCTGTAAAAATGAATACATACAATTATTTTAAAAACAGTTTTTAAAATTTTCCCCATTGAAAATTAATATATGCTTATTTTTGAATCAATGGATTTCTAAATGAAGTATAGATGATATTAAGAATAACAAGCCTTAAGTAAGACATTGTCTTTCACATGATAGCTAGACATATATTATTATTGATATTTATTTATCCTCAAAGAATGGCTTCTAAATGTCATTTGAAAAAATCAAGAGTGCTATCAACACAATAAAATACAGTTATTTATTTAACATTTTCAGTTAAACATAATACCAATGTGGAAGGGGAGGGTTTGTGTCCATGTGTATTATCATACCAGAATATTGTGGCTTCTGTGTTGTGTTCATATTTTATCTATAGGTAAATCACAACAATGTGAAAATAAATATGTTATCATCATTCTATAAATATTAAGATAAGTTTTTTAAACAAGAGTTTTTAAATTTGGGAAGTAATAAGAAGTTATAAGTTATGATAATGGAAAAATTAATTTTTCTTCCAGCTTTGCATGAAAGAGAGAATGTGTGTATGAGAGAGATTGTCTTTCTAGCGTTATAAGCTATGCTAAACTAGTAGCAGGAAGTAGTGAACTAATAGCAAGAAGTGGAATAAAACCCAAAACACAGAAATCAAACGTTCATTAAACTGTTATTCATTTTCGGAGAGCTACTATGTAGCATGTATCAGCCATGTGAGGGTAATTACTATACAGTTCTTGAAAATATGAAGTGGGAGTCAGTTATTCACCAAGTCAGGACTTATTTTTGGATTTGTAAAAGATCTCTACGATGGATAATAACATGGTGTCAAGCCCTGCATGAGAAGACTAAATGAATGATGAAGTCTAAATTGTTCTGAATGCCAGCAAATGAATCAAATGGCATTCAAAATAATACCTCAAGTTTTCTTCTCAGAACTATGGCTATACTTCCAACCTTTTAGATATATATTATTTATGATACAATATGGGCTATATAAAATTAGTAAAATCTTTTTTTTCATAGAAATGGAACAAATTATAGAAAAGTAAAAATAGTGGAATGAGCTGCTAGTGAGAGAGGGAGAAAATAGCAGTTCAATAATGTACATTCAAAAAATAATCTAGGAAATGGAACTAAAGTTCTTCTCACCTTATATCCTATTACTTATTTATACTTTAAAAATCTCAATGGATCAGAGATAAGTTTTATCATTTTGTTTTCTAAAGATAACACACTTGTTTTATTCTCCTCTCCCTGACTCTAACACTAAAAATAACTGACTTATTAAAGCATGTATAGAATAAATAGAGAAGCTTCACTGGAAAAAAATTAGACTATGAGAAAATTTAATTTTAATTTAGAGCAAAATTATTGTGTTTTATGTATCAATATATATCTCATGAACTGGAAGCATTTATTTCATGTTCTTTTGATATCTCTAAAAAAAGACAAATCAGAAAATATTTTGCCAATGTACTAAATGTTGTTGGAACTTGGTGATGATAGGTTTTCACACTTCAATAACATTGATTAATCTTCAACATTTTATTGAAAATATAAGAGCTACTGAATGTATGAGATATTCAAGGAAGTGGAAAATAAGCACAAGGAATGATGGGAAACAAAAGGATATTCTCTGTCTGTTTCTCCCAACTCTAACCTTACCCTGACTCCTGAACAATATGGTTTTTAAACTCGTCTGTATAGTGGCTTCAGGAACATCTTTCACTACAACTTAATTAAGCTGGGCTGAGGCAATGAAGTCAATGTTCCCCTGGTAGTGGCATGAGCAATAGATCATTTCTATCATTGGTCACTTTCACTGCTGGGTCTTCAAACACACTCTAAGAGTATTTTGAGGTTACGATGACATTTACTTTGTAAGTTAACTTTTTTTTTTAATAGCTACTATCAGCTTTTACAAGGTGAAGACTAACATTGAATTTCCAAGATTTTGGAATGACCCATGTCAGAACTCTTCTGCACAAAGTATTATGCATTATTCATAATGCCCAAACTCTTCAAAATTCTACAAGCATAATTTAATTTCCTACCAGTGGATTAAAATTAGTATGACATTTTTGGCACCGTTATCAATTTCAATAATAAAAGAAATACAATTAATTACATGCATATCTTCAGAAAGATCCATTAGGTAATATATTTTAAGAAATCCAAACATATATACCTAAACCATCATTCATAATGGGCAGTTAAAACTCTTTGTGCATGTGATCTAACAACATTTGATTGCTCATACTTTCTTCTCTCTTCATTTTTCATGAATTTAATAATCTGTCTAGAAACTTATTTGGTCAAAGTTAGAGTGGGTGGACTGACATTTCAGAATCCAATCTCTTACGATCTACCTTAAGGTTCAAAACCTTTGATCAATTATACAATAGCAGCCTCGAAGATCAAAGAATCCCTAATTGCTAGTGAGCAAATACGAAGAAGCAGAATAACACTGGACTGAAGTCATTCATAACATGAAGCTACAAGAGAAAGAGAATAATGATGGAATAATAATGGAAAATATATTTTCTTTTTTTTTGTAGAAAATAATGAGGGTGTGAACTGATAAAATTCTACCAAAGGTTATCAGGTTCTAATTTTACAGTAAATATAATTATAATTGTGATTGTCTTTAAAATTATTTTAGAATAAAAAATCAATATGTCATAATGTCAGGTATTTTTTAAATTAAAATTCTATATTATCCATTAATTTCTCTCTCGGGGCAGTTCTACATTGCTCTAAAAATGCACCCACTATAGAAGGCCACCAGATGAATCACGCTCAGTGATATCAAATTAGTAACTAGAAAATGTTTAAGAATAAGTATTTTCATAATTCAGTAAACCTAAGTTTAAAGCAATAGAATAGCTGGGCTGTGAAATATGCTAGTCAAACATGGAATATATTTTGTGAGTATTTTGAAATATGCCAATTGCAGGGTTAAGGAGAAGGTATCTAAGCTCATTTCTCAAAGATAAATTATGTAGGCAAAATTGTTTTGTTCATCACATGAAGAATAGGTTTTGTGAGTGCCTTTGTAGCCAACTTTCATAATTAGTATAATAAGGTATCTCTTTCTTATTAAAACTTCTCTTTATAAACTGTTAAACTTACAAGGAGAGATTCATAATGAACTCCTTCTAAGAAGCATTTGTCAAATTTAGAAAATTTGAGAACAACATGCTAACATCTTGCTCATGAAGCTTGTGTGTTTGCCCCCTTTCTATAAATCATTGCATTATTTATTTGTTTCTTGAGGAGCACAGTTTTAACAAATCTGTGAAATAATGGTCAGCTAGTTCCACTGACCTATTCTGCTTTTTACTCTATTAATCAAGTTTCTTATCATCTAAATGTCTCCAGAATGTAGTCAATATATGTATTGCATGTAGCAGTCCATTTATTGCATTAAAAAGTGGCCTGAGAGTGGTAACACTGGCAAGTAGTATCAGATAAGAGTTTTGAGAGTTTATTCTGTAGTGGGAATTTTTATGTGAACTTTGTATGCAATATCTGCATTACTGAGGAATGTTTAGACCCTCTGGTAAAATTAAAAAGTTGTTTTTGTGGTGAGAATAATATAAATAAGAAATCCAGCAACGTAAATGAGAAGAAAGAACTTGAGAAATTTTCCAACACAGCAGAATTAGTGTCTATTTTTTAATTTGTAGAAAGTTGTGCAAATAAGTTGTGCATGAATCTACGCAAACTATCCTATTCCATAGGAGGGTTATTGCTTTACAGAAGAGAAATTCAGGAACTTCAGACCATATGTTTTACTCACATGGTATGCTAACATGTGATTGGACTTGGATTGCTGGAAGCTTGCTAAATTCATTGTTCTACTGTGATTCTGCTGCTCCTAAACTAGATTGTAACCCTACACATGAAACAGAATCTATAAAAGAAAAATTCTTCACCAGACATTATATATACTATCTTCTTCTCATACATGCAGAAAATATAATATTGCTGCTATTATATTATGTAGCAATTGAATGGTTCTGGGCCCTAGAAATACCTTGGTCAGTGATGATTGCTTATTTACACCCTACAACTTAGTATCTTGAAGGCACATTAACTGACCTTCCCAGTCAAAGGAGAAGTTATTCTGTCTTTCTAATGATAGTTTGAAGATTTTACTCATCTTTCTTTAAATTTTTTTCTGTACTTTGGAACGGGTACAGATTTTCTAGCAAAATTTATCAAAGACTATGGTCATAATTTTAATCCTATTTCTATAAAGTTATAAAATAATATATATATTCATTTATTCATGGCTCTATTTCTGTCTATATAACTGTATTTGCAGTCGAATACTATTAATATAAAATCCTATGTATACATAGTTATAAACTACATATATAACTATACATATGTAGGTAACTATATGGAACTATATCATATCACATCAATAATAAAATCAGACTTGAGTTGAGATCCGATGCATTTGTAGGACCTAATTAAACAGAAGAGAAGAAACATTTCAAACAGAAGCAACATGATATATAAGGCTTCATGATAGGAAATAAACAATTTTGAGACACTGAACATAGGTCATGTGATTTCAGCACACACTCCAAATACATGTATGGTACAAGAACCAATTGCAGGGTTAAGCATAGTTAAGGCTTTACTTGACATGTTGGGGTGTGTTAAGTTTTTTTTGGGGGGGCAGGTTTATTCTGTGAGCAATAGGTTCAGAACCTCCAGTAACTCCAACATTTATTGGCTGGTTAGAGAAGGAGAAGCCTAAAGAAATGTCTAAGTAGGAGGAAAGCCAGGACATGGTGATGTTATGATAACGAATAAAATGATTTTTTAAATGAGAGAGAAAATTAATGCAATATTATTGTAGAGAATGATGAATGATGTTTGAAAAATTTTTCTTTGAATTTGGAAAGATTAATGTTGTAATGACCTTGAGTGATGTCAATTGAATGAAAATTACAGATACGATATTTGTTCATGTTCATTCCCATGTTCACTGAAGCAATATTCACAACAGCCAAGATCTTGAAATATCCTAAATGACCATCAATGGATGAATGGGTAAAGAAAATGTGGTATATACATACAATGGAATACTATTAAGCTTTAAAAAAGAAGAAAATACTTCAATATGTGACAACATAGATGAACCTGGAGAACTTTATCATATTACTAAATGTCTACTTATTAACACCCATAAGATGAATATAATATAGTATAAAGAGTGAATACAATCACATATATATATATTTATACACATGTATATATATATATATATATATATATATATACACACATATATGTATATGGAGAGAGTATAATTTTTTTTCACTTAACTTTGAGCTCTTTTTTCAGATTTTTTTTTACTCTTTTAACAGGATTATTGTACTCAAGGATAAGATAAGAGTGAAATTGAATGATTGACCTCAGAATTTTACTACTTGAAGATTTTAACATTTTACCTTAAATACCTTTAAAAAAACTTTCTCTCCTCAACTCTAACCAACAATGAGTTAAGGACCAATAAAGTAGGGTTTATTGTTGATTGAAGGGTTTTCTACTAATTTAAAACATGATACATGGAGGATAGAAGAGTTAAAGATGTGAATAACTGTGGGGATGGGAGAGATAGAGTGTGAGAGAGATGCGGAGGGAGGGAGGAAAGGAGGGAGGGAGGGAAGGTACAAGAAAGAAAAGAAAGGGTACTTACAGGGACTCTACAGGTCAAAAATCCTTGCCTGACTTTTTGGCTGGATTTCATACTATGTTCCTTGGGATGAAACCACCTTCCAGACAATCCGGAACCAGTACTCTGGTCCCAATGCACATTCCATGCTTTCTGCTTATTCTGACACCAGGTTCCTTGTGTTGTACCCCTTGGTTACATTCCCACCCATGCGCATGCTGCCTTATTACACTAGCTTGACTCTAGCTCTTTCTCACTGCTTGTTATCCTCTAGTTTGCTTTCTATTCGCTTAGAGTCTTCTATCCCTTACATGATGAAAATTAGATCCCATTCGTATTTTTGTACAAAGTAAAGAGAGTTGAAGCACCATCCCCACTTTTCCCAGCTGAGATGAGAACAGGGATGATAGATGAGATTTCTTTAAAGAAAACAAAAGAAAAGGAAATCTGATGTTATTTATTTATTTACTGGTAGGACCTCACTCTTACATTATTAACTTCAGCAAGATGATTTTATAGCTGATGAAATTTGATACCAACCTTTTATCTTGAGATCTCTGGCTGTATTTCTGTAATTTAAGATGTTAATCACTAATGCAGAGTCAGTTTTTAAAATTAAAATTGATTTTGTTAGAATGGTTCATTTAAAAACCCAGATTTTGTTAAGTTATAAGGTCATTAAATCTATTTATTCTATCTATAAGTTCTACTAAGATAACGGTTGTCTTTATTCTTTTCTTGAGTCATGCTTTTTAATTATTTTATTTTATTTTTGGTAAGAGCACTTTCCATGAGATCTATCCTATTAACAGAATTTCTAAAGTACACAAAACTGTATTTTTTTGTCTATGGGTATAAAGTTGTACATAAAATCCCTGAAACTAATTCATCTTGCACTATTAAAATTTTATAGATGTTAATGATTTCTTTTGCTTTGCAGAAGTTTTTCAGTTTGATGAGGTCCCAATTGTCTATCTTATCTTTCATGGCATTCACTTTTGAAGAGTTGATTAAGAATTGGTTGTTTATTCCAATTTCCGTAAAGGTGTTTCCTGTTTTCTTCTAGGATTATTCTAGTTTGAAGTTTTACACTTAGGTCTTTGATCCATTTAGAGTTGATTTTTGTGTATGATGATAGGTAGGGGTCCTGTTTTAGTCTCCTGCATGTGATCAGCCAGTTTTCCCAGCACCATTTACTGGATAGGTTCTCCTCTCCCTAGTCGTTGTTGATGGAGGCTTTGTTGAACATGAGTTCATTGAGAAATTGAGGGTTTGCTTCCAGAGTCTCCACCCTGTTCAATTGGTTTATATGCCTGTTCTTGTATCAATATCAGGCAGTTTTGATTATTGTACCTTTGCTTGAAGCCTAGAAGTGTGATATCTCCTGCTTTGTTTCTTTTGGTAAGGATTGTTTTGGTTTTAAGCAGATCACAATTTTCTGCTGCCCCCAGCTCCCAGTAATCACTATCCTATTATTTAAATATAAGAGTTTGACTACTTTGAATTCTTCATGTAAGTGGAACCATGCAGTATTTGTTCGTCTGTGATGGGCTTATTTTACTTATCATAATGTACTTTAAGATTCATCCACACTGTTGCATATTGCAGTATTTCTTTCTTTTTTAAGACTGAACAAAATTGCATTGAACATATCTACCACAATTTCTTTATCCATTCATCAGTCAAAGGATGTTTCCACATCCTGGCTAGTAGTACTGCAATAAATATGCAAAGTGTAATATCTTTTTAAGATCTTGGTTTCAAATCTTTTGGATAAATATCTGGAAGAAGACCTGCCGGATTAAATGATAGTTCTATTTTTAATTGTTTTGATAATACTCCATACTGTTTCACATAGTGGCTGCTAGCTCATGTCCATATCTGCGTACAATGGAGAGTGTATTGAAACACCACTACCTATGTCCCAGATGAGATGAAAGCATGATTATACAATAGACTTTTTTAATAAGATGTTTTTGAAAACATCTCCTTGCAGGAAGTTATCTACGTTACCTGTATAAGAATAGGAAAAAAATTTTACATTTAGATTTTTGGAGTATAAAAGGCCCTCCTATCAGTTTTAACCCAAAACAGTCATATGACCATGGTAGATTTTATTTTTACACCCAAAAAATGATTTAAGCACCAAAGCTGAATCCTACATGGCTCCTAAACTTCAAATAATGGAAATTAGTTGCTTAAGAATGCCAGCCAGAATGAGATATTCAAGGACCTTCTCTGGCTGTTGCAATTTATAGCCATTTTCACTACCATTAAAGTTGTACGCAAATCTTAGCTCTGCAAACGTTGACATCAGTTAGTCAAGCAGACAGCAGAAAAGTGACAAAGAAAGGTTTAAGGCTAATTTTGAAATAGTTCTGTGACATTGGCTCATGAATAAAATGTAAATCAAATTATATGGTGAGTACATACAGATTTAAAAGCAAAAGACCAGAGAGTTCGGGAAGAAAGATACCTTGTGAGACTCAGGAAAACAAAATGTAATGCAATTTGAGTCACTGATATAAGACAGTGGAATAACTCATGTCCACTGTATAAAAAATGTGGTAAGCTATTTAAATTGCAAATGTCTACACCCCATCCTAAAACTTCAGAGACAAAATCTCTAGCACAGGCCCTAAGAGTCTACTTTTTCAGATAATTATCCAGGTAACGTTTATAAAACTTAACCTTTGAAAGTCCATGATAATCTTTTCTTTTTGATTATTTTTAATAAATTGCTAAGGAAGAGGTATTTTTATGGAATTGTGCAAGTTTAGGAACATGACATATGATAACATTGTATAATTTTTGAGTTATTCGAATAAGGTTTCATTAAAAAAATAATTGCTAACAGCAACTGTTATCTGAGTACTTGAATGTCATGTACATGTTAGCAAAATAAAAGATAAGATTTGCCTGACCACCCCCACAAAAAAATTGTAGTAGAAAAGAATGAATTAAATCCATTTAAAAATAAAATAGGGAGAAAAATTCACTATCATGAGTTGGTGATATAAAAAAATAATTTCTCAGACTATTAAGGCTGCAGTAGGAGAACATAGAACAAATACACAGTAAATTTTGGAAGCTTCAAAAGTGTTCTTGCTGTAAAATAAGGATAACAGGATGTTATTGAAGACATTTAAATAGATTCCAGAATTGTTGATCATGAAAAAATGTGAATAACCCGTGTACAACAATGCCATTACAGTATGCCAATACCCCTGGGATGTTAGCCAAAATGGAGGTAATTTTCTAAAACCAGTTCAGTCCTGAACTTAATCCAAAAGGCATCCATTCATAACAAAGTGTTTCTTTCAGGAAGTGAAAAGTCTGTGCCAGATAGAGGAGTTTTGTTGATACATTTTTCAATACAAAAATAAACAGCACATACCATCAAAAAATCCATTTATTTGGAACAAATTTTAAATATACCTAAATGCAATTATTTAGATTATCTATAATTACAAAAATTATGTATTTTTGTTTTAGTATAGGAATTTGTTTTAAATGACAGAGAAAACACATAAATAAAACAGGGAAAATCCTGAAACACTGAGATCTTCTGAATTTATGGGAGAGCTTATTTAAAATTCAATCCGGCTTCTCTGCTTTCATAATACTATAGCAATGTTAAAACCCGAACACTGGGCCCAAAAAGGAAATGAGATTGATTATTCATATCCAGTTTAAATCTTTCTAGTCCTGAGAGAAATCATTGTGAAGAATAAAAATCACAGAGAGTGGGAAGGAAATAACCAGGTCATGAATTTTTACTCTGGTGAATTTCATTTGGCTGCAAAGTTGAACATGAGTTAATATTAGTGCTCTGTTTCAAAGAATTGAAGAATTAATCCATACTACTAGAATGTTAAAGTATTTAAACATTCATTGATGTTATTGTATCATTAATCCATTTATCCAAGACATTCATTGAATGTCTTAGAAAGGTCCACAGACTATATGATGTAATAGTAATAAAGTGGAGCGTGTAGTCTAAAAAAAGAGTCAATGATAAGTCAATATGATAAGGTATATATTAATGTATGTAAATATTGTGTGTGTAGGTTTTTATGTATGTTTTTTATATGTAATTATGTATGTTTTTAGATATAATTAGTTGTAAATATGTGAATAGGCATATATATATATATATATATGTATGTGTATATTTTTTCCCCTCTTTCCCATGGAACCATACAAGACCTACTTCTAAAAGGTGGTGATTAAGAATAGAATAAAATAAGAATGAATAAGAATAAAGGTTTTTAAGTGAAGATATTCCGTACAATGAACAAAACATACTCAAAAGGACTAAATATTGTCACATATTCAAGGAACTGCAAGGAATTTGACATTATTAGGGTAGAAGCTAAGTCATAGCAGAAAAGATTGGCAAGTTAGGTAGAAAATAGATCGTTAAGCCTATGGAATTGAAAGTTTATTTTGGATATTCTTATTCTTTATGTCTCAGGCAAAGAACCATTGTTTAAGATGGTTCTTCAGGTGATTCTAATGGGCAGCTAGGTTTCAAACCACTTAAGATTAAGAAAAACTTGGATTTAAGTGTGATCGGGAGAGAGCTGACACCATAATGATCAAAACGTGACTCTGGATCAATTGGCTATTTCCCCTGAATCTCATTTCCTTCATTCTGAAATGAAGACTTTAATGATATCTGCCTGGCTGAACTGATTTAAGGAACTGTTTTAACATTTGAAAAGTAACTGATACTGTACCTGATGGCAGATGGCACTTAATACATGACAATATTATCATTATTCAATTATTACTCTTACTATTCATTATAATTAAGAATTCTCATCTTAATGGCAGAGAAAAGAACAAATAGCCTTTAGGGTAGTAAGTATGAGAGAATAAAATCCAGGGCTAGAGTAAAAAATGAAGAAACCTGTTAATACTTTCTTGGGCTTCATCATAGACTATCTGGGAAAAGCAATACCTAAATTTGATGAAGCCCAGTTAACACAATTCAGTGGAAATTGTCCTTCTCTCAGGACATTGCTGACTACTATTAGGCAATCAGAGCTGCATAATCCTGTGATTTCAGTTGAGTCCAAAAGAACCTGACCAGGAATTTGAAAGTAAATCTTGAAGATCTACATGGCTATCAAGAACTTTGAAAAGCTCCAACACGTTTCTATATGACTGCATTCATTTGTAATATCATGCACTAGAAATCCCTGAAAAGGAAAGGTATCTGTCAATCAACTCTGGGTGACATTGATGCCCTATACAACTAGAAATTGAAAACCAAAGCGGTCTTGTAAACTGCCTGAAGTTAAAAGTCACTAAAAAAAGAGTAGTGACAATAAAACAACATCATAAATTATAGCTGCACACTCTGGGATCTTTAATTTTCTAAAAAAAATTATAAGATATGTAAAAAAAATGAACATATGCCACAAAAAATACAGCAGCATTATGCTTTCTACAAGAGACATATTTGATTAAAGACTCAAAGAAATTGAAAATAAAATGATGAAAAACTATATAGCATGTGAACAATAACCAAAAAAGCAAAAGTGGCAGTACTAATATCAGACAAAATAGACTTTAAGTCAAGATTATTATTAGAGACCAAAAAAATCTCATAATGATAAAATAATAAAATGATTAGGAAAATAGAATTATGAGCATTGTCTCAAGTAAGCATAAAACATTCCCCTGAAAAGACATACAGGGGGTCATAATAACAGGCCTCAATATATGTAAAATGACTGTAATCATACGAAGCATATTCTCTACCCACAATTGAATGAAAGGAGAAAGCAGGAACAGAAAGTAATTTAAGAAATGCATGCATATGTGTATTTCCTAAATTAAAGAATACATACATAAATACCAATGGGTAAAGAAGAAATGACAAGAAGAATAGAAAATACTTTGAGATGAATGAAAACAAGACAACATACTAAACTTTTAAGATGTATCTTAAACAGTGATTAGAGGAAAATTTGTAGCTGTAATTCTTTATATTTAAAAAAGACATCAAATCAGTAACCTAAGTTTTTATCTTAAAAATCCAGAAAAAAAGAAGAACAAATTAACCTAAAGCAAACAGAAGAAGTAAAAAAGTCTTTAGGAAGTAGATAAAATACAAAGAGAAAAACAATAGAGAAGACCAACACAACAAAATTTGTTTCTTTGAAAAGATCAGCAAAATTGAAAAAACTTTAACTAGACTGACCAATTAAAAAAGAGAAGAGACTAAATTATTAAAACCAGGACTGAGAGAGGAGTCATTGCTATTGACCTTACAGTAGTTTAAAGCATAATAAGAGAAAACCATGAGTAGTTGTACATATACATATTAGATAAGTTAGAATAAATAGAAAAATTCCTAGAAAAACACAAACTACTGATACCGTGACTCAATAAGAAATAGAAAATTTAAATAGACACTTAATAACAAAAATAATCTACCACAAAGAAAAGCTTAGTCCCAGATGGCTTCACTGGTATCTTCTATCAAATAGTTAAAGAAGAATTAATAATTCCTTACAAACTCTACCAAAAATTAGAAGACAGAATACTTCCCAACTCATACTATGAGGTCATCATTATCCTGATTCTAAAATCACGCAAACATATCACAAGAAAACTAGGCATAAATATCCCTATGAGTATACACACAAAAATCTTCAACAAAACATTAGTACACCATATCTATAAATATTTTAGAATTATATAGATGACCAAATGAGTTTTAACTAAAAAGTGCAAAGTTGTTTTATCATGCAAAAATTCATCATTATAATACATTATACTAATAGAAGAAAGCCAAAATCCTCAATATCATCTTTGAAATGGGCATAATTTCTAGAATGACAGACATTGTTAGGCCCTTTCAAAAATCCATAACCACAGTTAAACCTCCCATATGTCTCAACTGTCTGTGTTTATCATGAAATGAACTTTTTTGGAAATGGAGAAATTGTTGTTTTACATGTTCAAAAGTGAGAAGAGCAAGAGTAATCTTGATTTAAGGAAAACTAGAACTAGGTTCTCCAAAAGAATGACATCTATGTATTCACTCCATTATCTCTATTGAGAGAATTTTATGCATAAGGTAAGGGATAGAGTATAGCCATAAACAACTCAGACTCCAATCTTGTATGACTTCTATTAGAAAAATGATTAGTGATGTAACAGAAAAAGACCAGGATAGAAATAAGAAAAGCTAGGAAGTATTATATATTTTGTAGAAAGTTGCTTAGCCTCTCTAATTCTCAACTTACCGATCTGTAAACAGAAGATCACTGTATGCTCTGACTATATAATTTGGTTGGTATGAGGAAAAGATGGATTGATGTTTATGAAAACCCTCTGTCAATATGTAATTATTCACATACATTAGGAATCTTATAATAATAATAATAATTATCATCATCATCATCATCATCATAAGTGACCAGAAGAAGAGTTGCCATTCATGATTATTTGGGACTGTTACGGCTTATCTCCAGGGAATATTTACTGATTTAAGAATGTTGTTAACTTATTTGTTTGCAAAAGCACAATTTCTCAACCTAGACAAAATAGAAAAATTGAGATAGTTAAATCGTATGGCTGATAAAGTAAGATAAATTTTTAGAGGAGGAAATTTGTCTTCTGGAGCTGAAAGAAAACAAGTAAAGAGAAAATCTTGAAAGGAAAAGGGATCAACACAATGTCAGGCTGGATTCTATGGGTACAGATGGCCATAAGAAATTCTCTATGGTAGGTAAATTCTGGCAATCTTAGGATCAATCTAATTACTGGTATTAGATCTTGCATTGTTGATTCTTTGTTTAATTATTTGGCGAAAGAATTGCATTCATGTTTTGGGACAGGATAATCATAAGAAATTTGAATATCAAGTATTGTTGATAATAGAATTCCATAATGATCAAAATAATCCTTAGAGTTGGTGCTCACAAGGAGACTTCATAGGTAACTACCCCAAAAGCATGGGGATTCCAATCTTCAGAGACTATTTGCAGGTATATTTGAGAAAATGTTAGCTTTATGTGAAATGTACACCAAGACATAAAGAAACTGATGATACCAAAAGTTTGTATGGATTACAGACTCTTAAATTACATTAACAGAAATAGTTATATAAGACCAGAGTGAAATATTATCCACAAAATGAAAATTAACCCCAAAACAAGCATGAACATTTAAAAATAAAACTTAAATGAAATGGCTTGCTTTTATTTATTATCACCATGAAAAGTCAGATAAACTATAAAGCCAATATGATTTGTCTTTCAATATATAAGACATTTTCAAACTAATAGCCATTTAATCCAACGTCTTTATTAACAAAGGCAGGTCTCTGCTTATAGTGAACCAACTGCCGCAATTGCATATTTTATAATAGCACATGATACTCAGATGTTTATACCCAAGTAATTTTCTTTTTTTTTTTTTCATTTTGGCCCAAATACAGTGGTAGGTAGGTGGCAACTAATTTTGCTTTTTAGAAACTTAAATTGTGGCCATCTTCTCTCCTCTATTCCTGGCCATGATCTTCTCCCACCCCTTTAGGGGATATTAATTGTCATTCCTGGTTTGTAGCAGTTGATCCCTTTCTTATGTGTGTTCATTCATTGTAGCCAGCATATCAATGTCTCTATATTATTTAAGCGAATTGGAAGATAATTAAGATGTGGAAATAAAAGAGGGAGAAAATCATGTATGATTGAAAATGGTAATTAATGTGAATATTTTTTAAAATATCTGTAATTATTGTGGGGGAAATAAAAAATGGCATTGCCATACCAATTGAAGACAGAGACCTCATACTCATTTAATTTTCAGAACTGTAGAGGTGATGGCATGGGTAGCACCATTTTAGGGACAGATCTATTTAGTTTCAGAGATATTTGGTTATTTCTGGGAGTTCATATAACAAATTAAAGAACATAGTTTTCAAGTTTTTATCTGATCCTAAGATACTTATTAATTCTTCCAGACAATAAAATTAGTCCTCAACTCTTGCCTTCCTGGGAAGACAAATATAAAGCAATAACTTCATGCAATTAATTTAATGTAATGATCTCAAATATATTTAAACTAGTAAAATAAGTAACACATAATTTCAAGAGTATTTTGTCTTTGTTTTTTATGTGTAATATAAGGGGAGAGATTAAATGGTATAATCGTATCTTTTTTAAAAGAATGAAGTATTCATCTAATGTATATTAGATGTACGTATTGTATACATTTGACTTTTGCTGACAAAACAGTCTCACAATTTTTTAAAAAGTAAAATCTTGATAATGGATTATTCTAAAACCTAAAATATATAGAAATATTTCGATTATATGTGTATTTTATATATATAATGTAACATTTTTATGTGTAAGTCAAAACAGAATACTCCTTTCCAAAATTAATATAGGGAGAAAAATCCTGTATTCCTTACTATTATAAGGGGTGGTAGTGATATCTACAGTATTTCTTCCAGGCCATTATGACATTTCATTGAATTGTTTATACTGGAACATACATATTTCTAAAAATATAGTGTTATTTAACCTTAAATAGTTTT
Organism: Tarsius wallacei; assembly: GCA_963574415.1. Lineage (NCBI taxonomy): Eukaryota > Metazoa > Chordata > Mammalia > Primates > Tarsiidae > Tarsius > Tarsius wallacei. The sequence continues at coordinate 6,784 of CAUYQG010224815.1, read as the reverse complement.
GTTTTGTTTAAATCTTACTTTGATTTAGAGAGGGAAAAAAGGTTTCACTCCATGAGACTCATTTCTAAATGATGCTCCAGAAATAGACCAACAAGCAAATTATTTGCATGGATTGCTCCAATTGAGAAAATAATGTGCTCCTGCAGCTTCCGCATCTTGTCATAGCATCAGCACTAGAAAAAATTGAAAGAGCTTAGTACTGCTTGCAGACTCCTCAAAGAAAGGCTTTGCAAACATAGAGAGCACTTCTTCCAATTTTTACCAATGAGTATCTAGAAATGATTATGGTACAATTAAACCAGTAAAGATTTTTTGCACTTAAATATACTTCAGATGTTTTCTGGTTTATTTTGTTTGTTTCATTTATTATTTAACTTATGAAACTTCAACATGAAATGTTTTTACCTATGATTTTTAGATTGTATTAACAAAATCAGTAGAGAAATTTTTTAAAATGTATCAGTATTTCCATAGTTTAAATAAATTTTAGGTACTAAGTAGATAATGGTCATTTTTTTCCAGCTTAATACGTTTGAATAGTGGGGTGTGTGTGTGTGCGCGCGTGTGTGTGTGTGTGTGTGTGTGTGTACATATTTATGCACATTTAATGTCTCTAGCATGAATTTCAGTATCTTATGTTTATAACTGGAACATGGTTGGCATTTAGGAAAGTGTTGATTTACTTCTGTATGTCAAGTACGGATATACAGCTTTCTTCTTGCACAATGACTAATGAGCCTGTCAGCAAAATGGTGTTTTACAGAGTTTTATACAACAAAGGACTAGTGACTACTTTTTATTCTTTACTCAGAGCAGCAAAACATGGGCAAGCAGAACCAAAATGTCAAATATAATCTTTCATGGCTCAATTATAGGTGAAAGAAAACTTAAAAGGAAAGAAATGTATCATTAGATAAATCTGAAAGACCCATCAGATAATAGAAAGATCTTATTTATTTCTCATATTGCATTATTTGTCATCAATAAACAAATACATATTCAGTCAATTTCCCCACACCATAATTATGATACATGTAAGTACTATAATATTCTCCATCTGTTCCTCTTTGATTGTGGTAAGCAAATCACAATATCTTTAAATTTGTCACTAATTCTTTCAAATCAGAAAGCAATAGAAAGAGAATAGTCAACATTTATTACAGGAAACATTCAAGATGAGTAATTTCAATGTCAACTTGTCAATAAAATGTGAAAAATCAAAATTGTTACAATTTCCTCAGTGGTAGCAATTTCAAACAACCTCCCCCTTCAAAAAAGTTCATTTATCCAGATATCCGAGAAGAAATTGAACATACAAACCTCAATCAATATTTTCATGTTGAGTTGGGATGCAGGCATCATGAAATATCCCACTAGGTCATGTCAAACTCAAATATTTTCAAAGTTGAAACAAAATTTAATGAAGAAAAAGTGGACTTCTGGAAAGTTTTGACAATATTTCTTCCAAGAACAACCCCTAGCATCAAACCTAAGTCACTCTACCAGATTTCTCACAGCAAGTTTCCTTTCTAATGTGGAGGCAGTCACTTGTCAGATACTGCAGAATTGGTGGAGACTTCTGAAGCCTAGAGCTGCACTCGACATGTGGCCATGCAAATTTAAGATTAAAAATTAATTAAAATTAAATAAAAATTAAAAATTTAGTTCCTCAGTTATACTAAGCACTCTTTAAGTGTTCAGTAGGCTCATGTGGCTTGTGGTCTCTGAGGGGGCAAAATGATGAAAACTCGAAGGTAAAAACTACACAGCACACTGGAATTATTTAACGTAATAAGCTTTTCTTTGTAAGCTTTTTTTTTCTTTGAGAAAATATCACACAAATCTGACCTCAAAAATAGATCCCAAACACTGATATCCCATTGACTTTGTTTCTTAATTATCTTCCATGTGAAGTTTATTGTCCTCATTTGGCTGATCCCTAGCTCTCAGGTCTTATACTAAACTTCATTTTATTTCTCTTGCTATGCATTAGCTACACTAATCTTCCTGCTCTCTTCAAATACTCAAAATACGCTCTAATTGCTAACTAATTTATCTACCTCAAATGTTATTTCAATGAAAACATGACTCACTCCTTAAAACGTTACAACTTCTGGATAAATGTTGCTTTCTGAGAACTTTCCTCTGACTTTAAAGTCTTAAAGTGCCCTTGTAGTGGTTTCAATTTTTTCCCTCAAAGTTGAAATAATACTATGGGTGACAGAGTGAGACTCCAACTCAAAAAAAATAAAATAAAATAAAAAAATAAAAAAATAAAAAAATAAAAAGAAATAATACTATGCATTTATTTAATCATCATCTTCATCACTATCATATTGTTGACACATATTGAACACTTATTATGTCTCAAGGATGGTTTCAGGAGCATTACATGTGTCTAATATCTTTGCACAAGCCCTGGTGGCTTGTTATGTTACTATGTCAGTGTTCATGTTGTCCAGATAACTACAATGTGGTCAATAGGGGATAGATATCTGTCCATAGCTCAGATGTGGCAATGTCTGCGTCTGAATGCTGTTAGTCGGGCAGGTCTATAATGTCAGTTGTTATTTGTTTTTAATTGGTTGTCTCTAATTTATGAAATTAGAGGTATCTCTTTCATAAAATATTCTATCTATGACACCTATGTCAGTGCTTACCACATAAAATCCACTTAATATTTTTTGAATTTAAGAAAAACCAAAATAGTCAACCAATTGATTAATTTCAAAGATTATTATAAAAATGAAAATAAGATTAATAAAGGTCTTGTGGTTTTAAATGTGCCTGTATCTTTCTTACTTTTTTTTTTTTTTAACAATTTTTCTTTCTTAATTAGCAGAGGGATCCCACTGAGACTGAATGTGAGACTAAGATCAATCACTGTCAAACTTTCAGTTCTTGGATCTGGATAAGTTTCCCAGTCCCCTTCTGGCAAAAGTTTTTGGGTAATCTCTAAATGTTGTATTCCTTAGGAAGAATTGTAGATAGTCTATGAAACAATCCCAAATCTCAGTGGCTTAAAACAAGGTTTATATCATGCTCCAGCTCTACAACCACCAAGGGCTCATAAGGACACTCTATGTCCATACTTCTTATGATATACCGTCCATCAAGGGCTCACCTCAGCATTCAAGGGCTATACCATGTTGCCAAAGCAGCCCTATGTTACATGTTGTGAGTTGCCATGATAGAGGGAAACATGAGAGGCAAGAGCAATTGTAGACATGATCTAGGAGAGAGACACATGATTTGCACTCATACATACCCTTCAAATCTAGTCACCAGGCGCCACTTACCCAAAAGAAAGCTAGGAGGTATAATACAATAAGGATCTGGAAAGCAGCTCTTCAGAAATATTTCTGAACTGTGCTCCCTGTCACAGAGGGAAAGAAGCAGCAGAGAATGAATAAACAGAAAGGGCCTTTTGAGAAAAATGCAAGCCTACTACTGCACAGGGGACCCCAAAAAGAAACATTTCAAACAAACCACCAAAACGGCTGCTTACCCACTTATGGGAACCCTAAACCCTGCTCCACATCATAACCCCTCAAAAATCCCAACAAGCCTCCTTTTCTTACTTTCTCAGGTCTTTTTTGGACTAGTTTGGGAATCTTACCCTGCTTGCCCCCCAAACCTCGTCATGTAAGTAACACATTTTTTTCACCGCCTCTTGGTATGTGTGTGGTAACAGCAAGTGTTAACTTTCAACCAAATTTTGGAATCTCTTCAGTGTGACTATAGCAGATGGTGTTGTACAGAAATGATCAATGAAGGAAAAGATGAAGTTTCAATTTATCATCTCTAAACATGGCGATTTTTAAGAGACATCAAATATTAGATTCACTCAGAAATTTCAGTTGTTATAAACACAAAGGATAGTTTATTCTCTATTACATAGTTCAATAGATGCATTTGATAAGAAGACATCTTCACAATATCTATGGTATCTATGTTATAGGACCACAAAAGGAGACTTAAGATTTCATTTATTAAGACTCCTATTTCTGAACTTTGCTGCTTTTATCATATGTCTAATCACTACAGAGGAAGAGTTCAGCCCATGGTTTCCATTGTTGGAATTTTAACTACCTTTCTTATCTTCAGTTTTCCTGGCACCTAATGTAAGTAACGTGGGTTAATCCCATTTTCTTCCATTATACAGTCAAAAGAATTGCAGAACAGTTAGTTCCCATAGTAGTTTTTCATGCCTTCTAAAGGATAATTCTAAGAAATACCTCCATGTATCCTCCCCCAACACCAGCCAGCAACTAAATCTTTTTTTGTTTATTTTTTGTATTATATGTCCAGATCTTGCATGCCAGATAATTAGATATTTTAATATACCTTCTCTGGATATTTTTCTAGATCCTGTATTTCATGAAATAGAGATTCTGCAACTGTTTTGAGGCACTGTATCTCAATAATTTAACAGTAGCAAAAATTAAATCAGAGTGTTCTCCTTAATACTACCTAGACCCACATCATAGTAATAGCCAAATTTTAGCTCACTTGTTTGTATCAGTCTTCAAAATATCAACATCTTTTTCTTTTACCATTTTTTTTATCTTTTCCATTTCTCCCGTGTTATTATTATACTCTATAATTACAGGCCGAAAGAGAATTTTCTGTGTTTAAAAAATCTTTTACTTTTCTTCCCTTATCTTTGTATATAACTATTCTTTCCTTGATTTTCCTTGCACAGAAGGATTCACCACTTAATTCAGTCTAGTTCAAATTTCACTGATGTCTCAATGACGGTAAAGATGAGCTTAATAAAAGCCACTGGGATGTCTAAAACAAACATAGGAAGGGCTATATGGAAAGCAATAGAAGTGGAAGCTAGAGCAAATACATGCTATTCTGACAAGGCAATTTTTATCCTTGCTTTTCCTCATCAAACTCTTGCTCCAATTCTGCCTGCATTATTGACTTTAAAAACCTAAAGGTATCACTGTTCTATAATCACTTTATTTAGATGTTTTATTTATCTTGATCACACTGTTTTAGATTCCTGGAAAGGAAGTCTAAAGTGGCATATTGCAGAATAGGCTTCCTATTTGGAAGTTATTATTGTAAACTATGTTTTCTTTCTATAGACTGAAAATTCTTATGGAAATCTTTATCTAGCTGAATGAAAACTTTTCATTAAAAGGTTATGAACAAAACACATTTTCCAAATATCCCAGGCTGAGGCAAGCATTATAACAAGAAAAAATTATATATATATAAAATTGTCTTATATTAAAACAAAAACAAAATGACTGGACAATACCTAAAGCTAAGCTTTAATGTCATCTATGAAATTAATCTAAGGCATATAAGCTTTGGTAATATTTTGGACTGAGGCTGTTCAATAATTATACAAAATAAATAACATTTTCGTTAATATATTTAGCTTATTAATATAGATAGTCATATATTTAATATATATTTGTGTAATTTACATGTGAAAAGTTACATGAGATTTTAATAAAATGCTTTGCATTCAATTGCCAGCAAAATATAATGACATATTAAGGAAATAATTTTTAATAGCATTTTTATTTTGAGATAGTTACAGATTCATATGCAGTTGGAAAATATAATACTCTTGACCCATTTTTTTCTCAGTGGCAACACTCTGTAAAACTATGAAATAATAGTACATCTAGGATATTGGAATTGATAAAAGCAAGATACAGGATATTTCCATCCCCACAAGGATTTCTCTATTTGGCCTTGTATATCTACTCTCATTTCAAACCTACCTTCACTCCCTCTTTATCCCAGTATTTACTAATCAGTTCTCCAGCTCTATAATTTTGTTATTTGGAGAATGTTACATACATGGAATTGTACCATATATCGCATTTGGAATTGGACTTTTCAATGCATATAGTTCTCTGGAAATTTGTAGAGACTGTTACATGTACTGTTACTTTTCATTGCCGAGAAGTGATTTCGTGCTATTTGTCATTAGTTTGTTTAACCATTCACCAGTTGAGGGACAGCCAGGTTGCTTCCCAGTCTTGGCAAATATAAATGAAACTGATAAACATTTGTCTACATTTTGTATGAACATAAGTATTAATTTCTCTAGGATGTTCAAGGCTGCAATTGCCAAATATTATGTTTCCAGAATGGCTGCACCTCTTACATTCCCATCATAAATGTATGTGTAATCCATTGTGCATCTTCACCAACATTTGATGGTGCTGTTATTTTTATTTTAGTCATTCTGATTGGTGTGTAGTTAAATCTCATTGTGGTTTTAATTTGCATGCCCCAATGGCTGATAATGTTGAGCATATTTTTATGTGCTTATTTGCCACTCCTATATCTTGTTTGTGAAATGAATGTTCATTTTTTTGCTCTTTTTGTAATTAGATTGTTTTTACTCTTGTTTTGATAGTTCTTTGTGTATTCTATATACTAGTCCTTTGGCAGATAATGACTTAAAAATATTTTACCCCACTTAATATCCTCTATTAGAATATTTTATCCAACTTAATATCCTCTATTATTACCCTCTTAATAAAATCTTTCTCCAAGCAAAGTTTATAATTTTGATGAAGTCCAATGCATCATTTTTATGGTTTTTAATTTTGATGTTCAGTCTATGAGCTCTTTGCCTAGCCTTAGAGGCCCAAAATGTTCTTCTTTTTTTCCTACAAGTTTTATAGTTTAATGTTTTAACCTTAAGTCTGTGGTCATTTTAAATCAAATATTGTATAAGTTGTGAGGCTGAGGATGAAGTTTTTCTTTTGCCTTTGTTTTGTTTACCCATGGATATCCAGTTACT